>KV453861.1:2913-13617 GCA_001661425.1 Ogataea arabinofermentans
CCGTTATTGTTTTTGTACTCAAAATTCAATGTAGAGCATGAAGCATACACAATATTGGATGGAACTGCGCTTGACGATGGATATGTACCAGTGACAAAACAGTAAGACGTTGAAGAGCCAGTGGCACTGTTGCTAATAGTTGATGTTGTTGACGATGATGAGGTTGAAGTAGATGCTGACGTTGAGACGGAAAGTGTAGTGGAAGTTCTGGTTTCACAACCAGCCCAATAGGCATTTTGTGTTGAGCAGTAGAAGTTGGAGTTGCAACAATTTGTGGCTCCTGTGTATGTAGTTCCACCACATTGACTGTAATTAGGAACACATGATGTAGAGGATGTCGATGTTGAACAAGATGTTGATGTTGATGTTGAAGACGAAGATGTTGTTTGTTTTAGCGATGTTGATGTTGTCTTTGATGATGTTGAGCATGTTGTTGATGTTGATGTCTTCCCAGTGGTTGGTGCTATAGTAGTGCTGGTAGTTTTTGATTCACAACCAGCCCAATAGGCATTTTGTGTTGAACAGTAGAAGTTGGAGTTGCAACAATTTGTGGCTCCTGTGTATGTAGTTCCACCACATTGACCGTAGTTAGAAACACAAGTTGTACGAGCAGCATCTGCACTCTGAGCTGTGAATAAGAAACTCAGAGCCAGAATGTTGACAGCTAGTAATTTGGATTTTATCAACATTGATGAGCTCCCTGAATTCGTACTAGCTTATTGAATTTTCTTTATTTTATAAAAGTTCAAGTTTGAAATGTAAATTCTTAGCAAAAGGAAATTTCTTGGTGTCTATCTTTTTCTCTATTATGAAGTCAGAGTTATTGATATTCGAAAAAAATGTTAACAAATATCAAGATATTATTGATTCGAGTAGTTTTCAAAGATATGACCCAAGATGCAACTTTCTAATGAGAATAAGCTAGAAATTCATATAAAAGAATTAACTTCCAGGTTGGAAAAAATTGATGCTTAATGTTTAGTTATATATATCAGAAGCATTATTTGGAAGAACGAAAGTCACAAATCAAGATTTTGTTTCAGATACTAAGTGGAATTATAGACCATTGAAGGAGACTGCAAAGCAAAAAAAATAACTTCTTTCAGCCAGATCACTGATACAATAATCTCCTTTCGAAGCACTTACAGCTGTTATTGATGCTGCTTCTGCACAGCGAGTATGCACAAAGTGGTGGGGTGAATATGCATTAGAAAACTAGTATTCAAAGTCAAAAGCCAACAAACAAAAATTAAACTTTTCAGCTGCCAGATTCGTACTCTAAAAAAAATTTTGTAAATGGCAAGAGTCGTCTGCCGCAGAATAAGTTCCTATTATTAAAGCTTTATTTTACGCCTCAGTGCAGATAATTCTATACATGAGCGGCGTTGTTGCCGCTTAAAGAGGCTCATTTTGTGCTTACACTCCTGTATAATCTACGCAGAGAACACGGTAATGCAATACCACAAGTGATTGTCGCTAGTCATCGAGCTTACAATAGCGTAGTTACGCTGTGTGGGTAAAGTCGTCTTATAAAGCTGATGGACAGTTACCGTCAAAACACTCTCCTTTGAAGAGAAAAAGGTTTTCTGGAAAAATTGATATCTATTCAGTATCAAACTTTTCTATAACAACTTAAAGAGAAAGATTATCCTAAAGTCGAAGGGCAGAGGGAGGGAGGGCTGTGAACAGCTCAAAAGGGTCATTGGATTACATTCTCTTGTATCAAAAGTATACTCTCAACAAAACTAAGTAGAAATTTTTAGAATGGGAGAAAAAAAATCACTATTGTTGATAATACTTGAAAAATGATTCAAGAAGCATTTCATGTCCTCTAAATCATCGTTCCTTAGGTCTCAAAATTGTGGAATCAAACCTCTTTAAGAGAAAACAGACCCTTTTCCTATCTTGGGAATCTTTTTGAAAGTGTCTTTGTGTTTATTCGATAAGTACAAATTTATACGTACCTTATGAAGAGCTCTTTTAACAACTGCTGCATCGAGTAGGATCAGCTTTGTGGGCTGATAAATAAATTCTCAACTTGGTATACCCGCTATTTTTGGTAAATGTACCATTTCCAACTTGGTATACCCGCTATTTTTGGTAAATGTACCAGTTCGCGATTTCGGCGGTTCGAAAAGAAGGAGCAAATTGTACTGATCCTGCCCCGAATAATAACCACCAAAATAGCTATGTCTCAAGGCTTAAAGAGGAAACAAACAAAACATACCCGTTAAATTTTGAGTATCGAGTGTTTTACTAAATAATGAATTGAGGCAAATATATCATTTCATATATGTATGTATACATGTAAAGCTATGCAAGTAATGAGTAAAAGAATCAGCGATATTTTGGTATGAACATGTTCATAAAGGATCTTCAAAATTCTCGGTTGTAGTATGGTAGTTATAACTTTTTTGTACCCTGTCTTGCAGTGTTGCCGTGCTCCATCGATTTTTGTCCCATAATCAACGTCTGCAGTTATTTTGATTATGCAGTTGAAAAAATCAGACTTAGTGGTGTAGAATAGAAAAATGTTGAGGCATTCTTGCATGAACTCACCTTTCTGCTCTGTGCGACTTGAAAATCGGACAACAGCCTTATTAATTCCTATTCATACCGCTTAAATGACTTATTGATCCATTCAACAATCCATTGATACGCAAGTATCCAGAATTCAGGCTTTTCTGACTAATCAATTGTAAAGATGTGAGCACCTCAATAAACGTTAAACCGAAAGCTGTACTTAGTAGTGGAATTCCTTGAATGTGTGTGTTTTATTAATTTTCTTATTTTTTCTGTATTTGTAGCGTAAGCTTGATTTTCAGCATTACCAGGTGGTAATGCAGAGACAACAGCTTTTACAAGTCGTCTTAATTTTAAATATGGAGGCTTCGTATCTATTGTTGCACTCGTCTGATATAGAAAAAGTTTATGCAGGAGTATTCGCTTATTTTTTGTAATGCACTACCCTATGCAGCTTTTCGGCTAAAGATTTTACCACAGTTTTCGCAATGCATCAAGATTCTTTGGTAGTGATACCGGTGCATCACCTAAAGAGCTTGAGATTTTTGATGATCATCAAGCAACGTTGCTAATTAGTAGCTGAGTGAACACCGAAACGCAATCTTACTTTGTAAGGCCATACCAACAGCTGTTGTTTAAACTGGAAAGTGGACTTTTGCCAGAGTTTAATTAAAGTCCAATCTTATTGTGTTCAATTGAGTTTAGATTTTTTAACTCTGTAGAGATGAAACTTACTAATAACATTTCACATCAAGAGTAGTGTCCCTTCGAACTCTGCCAAGATCACAAGTTTGTGTCTATCGATGACAAATTATTCCGAAAAACCTTGATCTACGGATAAAATTAATTATAGGCAAAAACACGAAACTTTCTTCACTGCTCATCAATTCTTGCCGCGGAATCCATTCTAATTACTATGGGAATACGTGCAATTGACTGAGAAGTGGTAGTTATTTGACCCAAGTATGAATGATCGAAGTATGTGTCAATCTTTTGTCTTTACATAATCTTGGAATCTTTTTGAGTCTTGCAATTGAGAATCGGTTTAAAGTTTAAACTTAACGTAGTCTAGCCGCGGCCGTTAGAATTGTTGGAAGCAAACTGAAAATTAAGTTGTCTCGTTCTTTGTTTTTTTTTTTATGATAGGAAATTATAAAGCAGTTGTGCTTCAAAGGCTTCCAGAAGCCGGGAACCACTGCCAGATCTTCACCGGTTACCTTTCCGATTCCCGCGTATGTTTGTTTGAGCGAATCATCAAGAGATCTAGCGGCATTTCAAAATCTGCACGTCAATTTTCGCTAAGCTGAGCTAACGACTTTTCTGCTCTGGAACATTTTCAAATTGTGGGAATAGTAACAAGCTGCGCTAATCAAAACTGTAAAGAGGGTATTGAGGGTCCCACATTAGTAAAAGAATCAAATAAGTAAAAGAGTCGGAGAGATCTGAAATGGACAAGAGTTTCACTGAGTTAGTGCCAGTAGAAGTCTTCCACTGCGTTGTGAACCTCAAACTCGGGAATCCCGAGTAAGGAACAAAAGTTTGTTCAAAAGGGTGAGTCCTTTGATTGAGGTTGATGAATGATGGACATTGAAGAGTACGCAAGTAAATAGACACGACCCCTTGATATTGATGTTGTGGAAGTTCTCGACGCAAAAAGTTACAGTTTTATTGTTCGGGTCAATGAAATTAGAACTACACATTGTGTTAATTGCCGCATTAATATAAACTTCTAGGTTCTGGAAAAGATCCGTTCCTCTCTGGAAACCCACGAAACAGAACATGAATAATGAAAGCTTTCAATGAACTTCTAAGCTTGAAATTTTCATGAATATTGTGTCAATTGGTTTTCAACAATACATTAAACTTTTGGCTCTCTGAGTTAGTAGAGAGCGCTTAGTAAGATCATCTGCATGTGAAGCCGATTGTTATTTCGGTTGATTTGCTTGACAAGAATGAGTTCCCAGGACGATAGAGATATTTTAGATTTATACAGAAGGTCAAAATGAACCGCAGTCTTAGGGCACTTTATTGCTATATACATGATACATAAAAGATTCTTACTGTCTGTACAAATTACAAGAAATTTATTCATAACTTAATTACGTTCCATTCTTTAGTTTCCGAGTCATTGAAGTTACCAATGATCACGTCACTTTTCTTTGACGTACCAGTAAAATACTTCTCAGAAACATTGACAACGTCATCCAAGTCACAGTCTAATAGTGCTTCCCTTCTCTCCTGCTTCATATCATCATCAATTCCATAATTGAACAAACCCATACCTTCCGATCTAACACTGATTGGTGCGTCAAGTCTTTGAAAAATAGTCAATTTTGCTTGTTCCAAATCAGCTTCTCCGATGTCACCTTGTGCAATCCTTTCAACAATATTGTCCACAGAATTGGAGAATGTTTTTAATGATTGGAATGGTTTTGGATCTCTGTATGAGTAATAAGAGAAGAGTCCGCCTAATGAATCATAAGTAGCTCCTCCTCCATATGCACCACCTTTTTCACGAACTTCAGAATGTAGATATTTGAAAGTCAAAAGTTGAGATAATATTTGTAAAGACGCGGAATCTGGAGAACTGTAGCTTGCACCATTGTAAGCAGATGAGGAAAAGCTAACTTGAGATGGAATTTCAATTAAGTTTGTCAAAGAGCTTGGCTTTGCTTCAGGAACTCTATAAGTTTCTAATGAATAATCATTCGTTGAAGTAAAGCTATTCAAAAACCCTGATAGTTCTGTTTCTTGCATTTTGGCAATTCCCCTACCACATGTCAAGCCAACTTGGAATTTGGATCCACTCAAAATCACATCTTTGATTCTTTCCAAATGAGGCACGACATTCGTTTCGAGAGACCCCTCCGCATCAAACTTTGCTAGCTGACCCAAAAATTGAACTTGTTCAATACCTCCCAATGTTTCCTGAATTTCTGAGACAGGAGATAATTTTGAGGTAGCGTAGGATCTAGCATAGTTATGGCCACTGCTCACAACGTCACTTAAATTATCATTACTCAAAGACTTGATTAAAGTGCTTAGCTTTGGAATGTTTCTGAAGTCAGTCTCGTTTAATAGCTCTTTCCATAACTGGAGCATCTTTTCAAAGTTTGAATCTAGTGAAAGACCACCAAGGGCAAACTTCAAGTAAACTTGAGAAGGATCATTTGGAGAAGCATGTACAAATGTAGAGGAGTTCAAGCCACCTGTATACAGTTTTATCTCATCCTCAATGGTGGCCATCGACTTTGATTTTGTACCTAAATTGGTCAAACAATCAGAGAATAGCGGTAAGTATTTAACTAGGTCAAGGGGCAAAGAATCGGCAGTTAGCGTCTTTAAAGCTCTGAAGTATGTTAGACCGTTTGTCTTGGGTGACAGCCTGGTTTGGAGTTCTGTTCCACTAAATGATTTGGTGTCAACTCTGACAGATTCGCCATCTCTATTGATGTCAGACACAGATAGAGTAGGTAAACATGACACGTCCTCTTTTTCGTTTTGCTTCTCCAATAATTGCAAACCTCTTTGGTGTAGAATTTCTTTATCGTCATCGGTTAAAGTTTCTACTTTAGCCTTCAGTCTAGATTGTTCCTCCTCCACAACACTCGCCTCGAGGGTTGCATCTGGTTGCATGGTATACTTGAAGTATGGAGACGACAAGATATATTTGTCCATCAACTCTGTAAATAGAGAATCCCCCTTGAATTTGTAATCATCGTTAAATTGAGTCACAATCTCGTCCCATTTTAAGCTATCCATTGGATCGACGTTGTTTACCCAACTAGGAACTAACGAATTCAACAAGCCTAAACCAAATGAGGCGTTTTCAATCTTTCTACTTAATTCGAGCTGATGAATTATAGCTTTCACCTTTTGATCAGAAAATCCTGTTTCTTTAGCCTTGTTCAATGCAGCCAATACTTTGGTCTCCAAATCTTTGGCTGAGCTTTCGGATAGTCCTTGGCAGCCAACGGTGAACAAATTCACCGAAGTCATCGACTCCATTCCTGCATTTATTGAGAAATCGGTAGCATAGCCAGACTCAATCAATTCTTGATATAAAGGAGATGAGTGACCATCCATTAACAGCGTTGATAAAACTCTCATCAAAAATGTGCCGTATATGTCCATGGGAGATCCTGTATACCAGGTTAATGAGGACTTGATTTGCTTGTCCTCTGGAAGCATTGGATCGACAGGTCCTGGTGCTATTGTATGTATTATCTTGTCCAACGCAATAGGCTTCTTGATATCATTCTTTTTGTGTCTCTTTCCAAACTTGATGAGTTCTTGGTTGATCTTCTCCAAATGTCTTTCTAATGGAATATCACCGTAGGTAAAAGTACGAGAGTTGGAAGGATGGTAATATCTCTCATGAAATTCAACCAAATCCTCATAAACAAGATCTGTCATCTTAGTTGGGTCACCTCCTGAGTTATTAAGTGATGGATATATAGATTCCTGGAACTTGATCCAAAAGAAGTAGGACGAGTCTGACATCTGGCCTTTCATTTCGTTGTAAACAACACCTTTGAATGAAAGTGGAGAATTCTTATCCTCGGTATTTTCACTTTCCAGTCTCCAACCTTCTTGATAAAAATCTTCTTCTTTCAAAAGCGGATTCAAGGTGGAGTCAAGATAGACGTCTAATAAATTTGAGAAATCGGCCTTGTTTGTCGTGGAGAATGGGTAGAAGGTGTAGTCATGGCCAGTCATGGCATTCATGAAGTTGGATAAACTACGATTCAACATCTTGAAGAATGGATCTCTGACTGGATATTTCTCGGATCCACATAAAGTTGTGTGTTCTAGAATGTGGGGTAAGCCTGTCGAATTTGGAGGATTGGTCTTGAAGATGATACTGAATGCGTTATTTTTATCTTGACGATCAATATGAAGATGCTGAGAGCCGGTTCTAGTGTGAGTCAAATCAACGGCAGTCAAGTTGAATTGTGGAACAGGATGAACTCTATTGATCACATATCCATGAACTTCCTTACCAATGGGATACTTCTTGATCAGCTTTTGATCTATTGCCGTTGCAAGATTTCGAGCCATGAGATTAACCTTCAGCGGCCGGTATTTAGAAGCAAGCATCATTTTATATTATGAGGATGTTTATAATCTAGAGTGAAACGACGATGAATGTTATTGGTCTTACTAATACTTTTTTAATCAGAACCATGTTTACGATCCCAAAACGTGCTTAAACTTTGCATGTTGAAAAATTTCCCAAACCGACCAGGTACTGTGAGTGAGCGCCTTCTGGACTTCTGGACTTCTGGTACCCTTTTCAAAGAAAATCGACCCGTCGATGGACAGGCGCAGTGCGTCGATTACGAGCAATAAGACGCATCAATTGGCTGGCCTCTTGTGCTAGCTAGAGCTATGAGGTGAAAAGTTCATAACACCAGCTCTCTCTATCTTACTTCACTTCGATACCCTAGATTCCGGTAACAATTCAATCCATAGACATATAAGAGGATCTGCCATGCTTTTTATAAACGCAGCTAGATGGGCTTTGATATCCGTTTTATCCGCAACAGCTGTGCTGGCTCAGAAAACCGCATTGTCAGCTAAAGCTCCAGAATACTGTACAGGTATGTACAGCAAGATTGACTGGGGTGGACCAACAGATCCTTTCATCAAAGTTGATTTGAAATCATTTGCTACTCCGAATCCACAAACTGGCAACGCATCTATTTCATTGATTGTGTTTGAACATAGAGACCTAGACCGTCTTGGATATTATGACAACACCACGCATATCACTCATTATATATGTACGGAAGAGCTAATAGATGGAGGTGTCTGCTCGAAAGAAGAATTGAATGAGTTCATTGTGAACCAAAATACAACGTATGAAAACACCGTCAAGAGCGTTGTATTAACAGATCTTGGTGTTAACGATTTTAGCTATCACGTTGCGAAAACAGGTTACTACTGCGTTGCTGCCTATAATCCTGTGTACGATGACTCGGATCGTAATGATTTCAAATTGGTTGTTAACTTTCACAACGCTTATGGTAACTTGGCTGCATCAGAAATTCCAAAACTTCCTATGTATGGGTTGTTGGCTGTCGTTTATGCCGTCTGCTTGGGTGTGTACTTGTTCCAAGTCTTCAAACATAGATCAGAGTTGCTTCTATTGCAAAAATACTTGGCTGGTTTTTTTGTTTTCTTAACAATCGAGAACATTCTTGTCTGGTCTTTATATGATGTCAGAAACAACAGTAAAGCTTATCCAACCCCAGCAGGCATCAAATTTTATACCTTCTTCATTTCCTGTCTCAATGCGTTCAAGATTTCCTTCTCTTTGTTTTTATTATTGATTATATCTTTGGGTTATGGTGTTGTTTACCCTAAACTTGCAAGAAAGACCATGTTCAAGTGCAAGATTTTAGCTGTTGCACACTTCATTTTCAGTGTTGCCTTTATTTATATGTCTTACTACACCAGTCAAGCCCTCCCTGAAACAACTACGACCAACACAACCACATCATCCGATTCGCTTGACAGCAGTTCGTGGATCTTCATGATTGTGACTTTTCCGTTAGCGATATTATTAGTCGTGTTCTATTTCTACATCTTAAGCTCTCAGCAAAAGACTGTTAGACTACTTCAAGAAAATAAACAAATTGTGAAATTGAACATGTATAAAAAGTTATTCAGATTGATATTTTCTTCAATGCTACTAATGGTATTTGCATCCATTATCAGTATGGTTATAATATTCAATGATTCGCTTACTGATTCAATAGATCGTCTATGGAAGTTCAATGAAGTTTTGACTGACCTCTGGCCCTCTATCATATACTTCATTGTGTTCATAGGTTTGGCCATCATTTGGAGGCCAACAGATACTTCGTATTTACTTGCAGCTTCCACACAGATTCCAACAGCAGAAGGTGTATTAGAAGATCCAGAAAATCCAGAGGATCAAGTTGACATTTACAACAACCTAGAACAGTACGGCAATGAGTTCGAGTTCGATGACTTGAGGAGCTTGGAAAGTCAAAGTAATCCCTTCCAAGATCCAAGTGGACCTTCAAGTAGTAACGTTGCTAGAAGTGGCACTTCAGAAAATCCGTTTGCTGATGCAGAGGAAAACAAAACTTTAGATGTTGAATTCGAGAAACAGAAGGCTAGCTTGAAAAGCTCTGCAAGTAACGACAATTTCCATCTTGATGATGACGATGATGAGGACTTTGAAAAGGCCAAAAAAAAGGATTGAGATTGATGTATAGGTTTATTTAATACACTTATTTTTCATATATCATTTCATATGTTTTGTATTGTACACATAAATTTTCACTAAAAAAAAGATACTATCAAGTCTTGAAAAGAAAAATTCAAAAAATAAATGCGCAAACCCGGAATCGAACCGGGGGCCCAACGATGGCAACGTTGGATTTTACCACTAAACCATTTGCGCTTCTTATGATAAAAAACAGATACAAAAGATTTATAAAATAGAAAATGGCAGAATTCACGTGTCAGCTCCCAAAAGGGTAACAAATAGCTGGGTAGTTTCTCAGGATTTTGGGGAATCTGAAATCTAGAATATCTTCTCACAATATTGACGACACTTCCTTAGTCCTCAGTCATTCCAGAGATTTTGGTGATCTATCAGGCTGCCACCTCAATCATTCCAAAACGACATGCTACGTCCATCCTAGCATCCCTCTGTCTTCTTTCCATTCCATCTCCGAGGAGATCCAGATCGCTTCTTTGCTTGCGAATCCCATTTATTTGGGCGTGCCACTTCTTCATTATGATTGGGATAACAAACTTTCCTCCCTTTTAAAGAAACTGAAAAAGATTCTCTTCATGGATCTCCCTCTTACTATGCGTTCCATAGGTATCAACACCTACATATATTCTACAATATATTTCATTGACCAGCACCACCCCATACCTGACGCATTATTGAAAGAATACTCAGAGAAATTTTTGGCCATGCTAAATATTTATTCTCCAATACCTCAGATGACCAAATCTTCTCTTTGGCATCTACCACTTCAAAAAGGGGGATTGGGTCTTCTCGATCTTCACAAACAGCTTCTCGGTAGACGAGCTAGTTATTTATATGAAATCATAGCTCCTCAATCTAATCGGCATGTGATGCACGATCTATTAGCTTCTCATATCCAAGAAGCAGTGAATGTTTTCCTTCAA
>KV453861.1:15712-112590 GCA_001661425.1 Ogataea arabinofermentans
ACAAATCCCCCTTCCTTCAATCTCAAGCTAGATGAACAAGGAAATGAGGGTATAAAAAGCACTCATGATCTCAAATTATACCCTTTCTCTGCCGACATCACTCCTCACACTATTATTGAGGAGCTAAATGATTTTGTTTCTTCACAACTCGACCCAAGCCAATTCAGCTACGGTTTTGAGTTTTCCAGAGTCCCTTTCAACTTCTCCCTCAAGAAGGACATTTCCATCGACCAAAAAGGGAAATCTTTCCATCTTTTGAATTTGATAGAACGGGAACCCGTTCAACCTACAGTTGTTTCAAAATTATTAACTCACATGTCGCAATGGAGTTTCGTTTCCAATTACAGATCCCTAAATCTTTCAGCTTTCTACAACAAAAGATTGTCAACCAAGTCTTTGTCAACCTTGGCAAAATTATCTTAGAACATTCAGATTTCGAAGAAGACTCAAATTCAGTTTTCTTCGAGGATGACCTTTATTCTCACTTTGTTCTAATTGACCTTACTAGCAAACAAGCCCCTAAAAAACATGCTTATATTAGACACGCAGGTCAATCAATTCACATCAACGTCACATTAAACAGTTACTTACTTCATTGCACGTATTGTAACTCGACCGAACACGCTCGGAGAAAATGTCCTAATGCATCAGCTTGTCATTTCTGTCACCTGACAGACCATCCTCCAAGCAGATGCCCTTCTGCTAAGACAGTTTCAACTAAACCTGCCACTGCCCCAGTTCCTATCGCTTTCCCAACCATATCAAAGGAAAACTCCCAAACAAACACCTTCACAGTTGATTCTGTTTCAATAGCCTCCAACTGGGCAGATGAACCTTCCGATTTCTTCACCCCAGATCCAGCACTCCCCCTTCAACTGCTCCCCCACTAGTTTCAAAACATGCAACTGCGGATGAAGAAGCTCCTCCTCAACCCTCAGGACAGGAAGATTTTAACAACATGGATGTCGATCATCACAACGTACACCACCGCTGCCGTGATTTCAGGATCATCATTCTCATCACTATAATAGTAGTAATTCACATCAATCGACATCCATGTTGTTAAAATCTTCCTGTCCTGAGGGTTGAGAAGGAGCTTCTTCATCCGCAGTTGAAGGGGGAGTGGTTGGATCTGGGGTGAAGAAATCGGAAGGTTCATCTGCCAGAAGTTGAAAGGGACTCTGGAAAACTCAGAACCGTAGCTGAATTGGCTTGGGTCGAGTTGTGAAGAAACAAAATCATTTAGCTCCATCTTTCTCAAATTTTTGTAGTTGGAAGACAATTTCTCAGAGTTTAGAAGTGCTAAAAGATCCATTGTATTCTGAAATTCCTTGTCTTGTTGGACTGCTGGGAAGAATTGAAGGACATTTTGAAGTTGTAATAGCCTCACTTTGATGGTAGATGTGTATAATGAGTAAGTGGTAACAGGAAGATCAGGATAGATGATTGTAGGTTCGAAAAGGGCTTTTATAAGTGTCTTATTTGAATGAATAGCTGGGTAATTTCTCAGGATTTTGGGGAATCTGAAATCTATACATCAAAGCAGATTCGACTCTTTTTTAAGTATCTCTTCACTTCAAAGATTTTGTTCCTTCAATAAGATTTCAAGAATCATTATAAAAAAAATTATATACCGGATAAGTAGATTATATAATTTTATAGCCTACATAGATTCTATCTGGATGATTGCTCTATTAAATGGGCGAAGGATTTATCCTCATCGAGAATACATTTACTTTACTTTACTTTACTTTACTATATACCCTACGTTGTTAGCTATATGATAAGATTATTGGCTGATGAACGATTACTCAAAATCCGAAAGGAGAGGAATCACCCTATCCAAATATAGTCAATTATTGGTAGCACCAAATCAAAGTGGATACAGAAAACCTTCAAGCAATAAAGATCAACATGGAGGATCCCGAATGAGATATAATTGCTCAGTTCATACTTAGTCTTAATGATTCTATCTTGATGTGAATTACTACTATTATAGTGATGAGAATGATGATCCTGAAATCACGGCAGCGGTGGTGTACAATGATGCTACAGAATGGAATCTTGATTGTTTGAAAAGAGTTGGTAAAGTTGGGTAGTTTGGTTGTTTGTGAAGTAGAGTTACATAAGCTTGGTATTTGACTTTGCGTGACAGAAAGAAGGATATCGAATATGATCAATTAGTGGAGAATTTCATTGGATTCTCCCTCATGATTACAACAACAAGATCAAGGTCCAGATTGTACACATTGACACATATGATATATCGCTCAACTTGACTCGCTCTTTGAATTTAGTTAAAAAAAAAATAACTTTCTTCCCATCTGACAGATGTTCTCAGCTCAAAACTAATCACCAAAGATAGTTCTAGTCATATCTACAAAAAATTCTTTACAGTTCATTCCTCTCACGTGGCTCTGTATTGAGGATCTCGTTCTCACCGCTCATTTATCAAATGGACGGCATTGTTTTGTAGTTGGGTGGAAGAAAGAGCAGTTGTTCCTTTCTTTACTAAATGGTTCGAGATTGGAATATCTATTATTTGCTTCACCTATCTAATGGACGAGGGTTGCCCCCATCGAGAATAAAATTTTCTTATTATTATTACTACGCTAAAAGAACATAAATTCTTTACGAAAAGTGACATTAATATATAAAACAGAACAGTGAGACATTCAACAAATTTATTAGGTCCAATAAGGATGAGATAGCATTATAATAGTTTTGTAAGAAGGAGGTAACGTAAGATGATTTCATATAATATAGCGACGCAGTTCAATCACCCCATTGTACCTGGAGTAGTATCATAATTCAGACAGATTGTCAGGCGATGAATTCATCCCGAATTAACTTGTCCTTCTTCTAGTCGATAGCTTGAAAGTTTCTTAGTTAATTCATTTAGTTCATGATCATGATGATGATCATCTTCATCATCTTCAGTAACAAACTCTGCCTCATCTTCCACGCCATCATCATCTTCATCAATATCTCCTTCCAATCCCTCAAGGTCTTCTTCATCCATTTCAGCATCAGCGTAGCTTGGTTCATTCAGTAACTCATCATGATCTTCCTCTTCATCCTCGATCTCTTCCTCAATGATCTGTTGTTGTTGAGGTTGCTTAGTTTCTTTGGAGAACTTCTTACCACTGCTTGATAATTCTCTATTATTGAAATTCCACTTGGTGTTCAATTTGGAGTGTAACGGCGATTTACCTCTTTTCAAAATAGTGTTATTGGAACCCCCATATAGTCCGGACGAGTTTCTTTTTCGGCGTCTACCTCTTAGAGATCTTGTTAATGAGTCCAGCGAGTTGGATCTCGAAAGTGTGGTGAATGATGAGTTTGGTGATTCAGGTTGTTCTGCAACCTTGGAATTAACAGACCAATCACTAACTCCTCTATTGATAGCCGGCCTGTTATTGTTGCTATTGCTACCACCTGGAGTAGCGGGATTGCTATGATGACCATTTTGACCTTGATTATCAGTCGAGTAACCTGTTACATATCCAGAACCGTTAGAGGTTTCTGACATTGTGGTTTGTACCGAGTATGATGAGATGACGGATCCTGGCCTTGTTGGTTTGTTTCTTCTCAAGGAAATTGAATCAAGTTGAGCACTAGAACTTCTCTTTTCTGATTCACTGTGATCTGGCTCAATAACCACTATGCTGGTAGTGGAAGTACGAGTATTTGAGGCCTGTTTCTTGGGTGACCCTTCAACTAACGCGTTAGTCTCTTCTTTATTGGAAGCTGGCGATTTTAAGGATGTTCTACTCTCAGAGTTCACCACAGAAGAGGAGATCGATTGACCTTCACTGCCCTTTGATTTCTTTAACTTCTCAAATATTGTTTTCAAGGAGAAACGATGCTTTTTCTTCATAGTTGAGGTGGCCGTTGAGGCAAGACTTTTAATATCAAAAGATTTTCTTGATATACCGTCATTATCATGAAGAGCACCATCAGTTGTTGATGGTTCCTCGAGAGGCTTCGAATTCACACTGCTATTGAAGGAAATCGGTCTATTTGAATTCATCTCAGCAAAATGGGTGTGCAAGGGTAACTCAGATGACAGTTCCGTAGGGGAATGGGCCTGCGTTTGCTCAGCATTGTGAGGAACTGAATGAGTAGTATGACCGTGTCCATTTATACCAGTAGACACTTGTGGATCCAAATTATTGTCCAGCCTCGACAAAAAAGAGTTCTGATTGTAAGAATTCATAGAACTCGATGGAGAAAATGTCATTTTGGCGTTTTCAATGAAAGATCTGGAGGTGGATAATCTCAACATACTTCTGCTTCTGTATTTTATTTTCTTTTTGTGGCTCTTCTTTTTGTTCTTTTCTTTCAATAACTCCCAGAATCCCACTACTGAGTCCAAATGATTACTCCCAATTGATCTTTTCAACATCTCTTTATCAAAGCCAACACTTACCAGGTCCTTCAGTAACATCCTCTCACTACCTGAAAAGGAAGTCGAGCTACCCCCATCATACATCATCTTGTTGATAATTTCCAATTGTCTCATACCACCATAGGGCTGAAATAACGGCATTCTCAATATACTATCTATTGAGACTGGTCGATCATCTGGATTTTTCGATAGCAGAGCCTGTATCAGTTTTTGTACTTCTGGTTTAAAAAGCGATTCATTAAATGTAGGTTCTACTGTCAAAACGGACTCAACTAGCTGATCTTCAGCTAATGAATCATCAAATGGCATCTCTCCAGATATCATAGTGAACAGAATAACACCCAAGGCCCAAATGTCTGTCTTTATGCCTGAGTACGGTTCTTTCCTCAATAATTCCGGGGCCATATATGCAGTGGTACCACACACCTCGTTCAATAGTGACTTTGCACCATATTGAGCGAAAGGCAGTTCTCTAGTAAATCCAAAATCGGATAGTTTCACATTCAATTTCTTGTCTAGCAGGATATTTTCGAGCTTCAAATCTCTATGACAACAGCCACTCTTATGAACATAACATACTGAGCCTAAAATTTGGGTGAATAGAGATAACGCTTCTTCAATTGGGATCCTCTTTCGCTTTGCTAAATATTCAAAAAGGTCACCTTCTGGATAATACTCTAAAATCATGTATACACTCGTTTCCGTGAATATAATTTCATATATCTTCGTTATGTATGGATGCTTATTGAATTCTCTTAAATAGTAGTACTCTCTCATTAAATTATCATTGCAACCGTTTTGAGTAAACCTCTCACCCTTCTTCAAAACTATTTTAGTCTTCAAAAATTTATGATAACCCAAATAGATTTTCCCAAAAGCGCCAGATCCGATCTCATTTGCTATCCTATAGTTTCCAACTTCTGTAATGTCAGGATTTGTGAATTTTTTTACCAACTCAGTGTAATCTTGGGCTCTCTTTTGAATTTAATTAGACGAAAATGAGATGTTAGTAGATGAGATTGCATTGAAGATTGCTAAAAAAAAATATGGTGTACTTACTTTTGTATATGCAGCTCTTTCATCAATTATATTACGTGAACTCATAGTATACGACAGTTTTCAGACTGGAAATTCAGTATCTTTGTGTTAATCAAGTTTCTAAGATTCAGCTAGAATTTCACTGATTAGCTCCACTATTATTGCTCGAATGGTTCCTCTCGGATGTAGGTGATGTTCAGGGACAAAGAGGCAGATACGGTGCCCAATTCAATGATCGTGCAGTTTTCTTATTATAGATAAAGATGTACTATATGATAGCTATTGAAAGAGCATTAGTTTTTTTATCTGATCTGCTTAATAATTTTTCTATCGCTTTTAGTGTTTATAATACCAATTACCTGTCCAGTATTTCTGATGGCTGCCGTCTGATTGTCTAGCCCTTAATTCTGATGAGCCACAGTTATACTGTGCTTTGAAAGGTGTTGAATAACAAAGAATTATATGTTCACAAATCTCAAAGAAAGAGAGAGAACAAACTCTCTTGAACCTTTAACTCGTGCTAATGTCTGCAAGCTCTCACCCTCGCTAGTAAACCTGCAATTTTTGTCGCAAGCGAGCAAACAATCTGGCCGCAGAGGTGCCCCAAAACGACGCAGGACCTTTTTATTGGACTAACTTGATAGCGAAGATTTCATTATAAAGTATGCTGGATAAGGAATAAATTAGTTGGTTGCCATCTGCTCATGGCAGGGCCTATATAAAATCGTAGCACGTACGTTCAATGGAAGTAAAAATTGTAAGAAAAACCAGACCAGAGCTTCACAAGAAGGGTTAGCCTAGTCAAATCAAAGAAAGAGGAAAAAAAGAAAGTGACTGGTACAGCTGATCGCATACTAGAAAACGAAGCTAATATCTTCATTTTGTGAAAAATCGTATTTTTCATACGTGAAATGAATAAAAGAACTTCGTAGCATGGGACAGACTGTACACGTTTTATACAAATTCACCACAGAATAGAAGGTAAAAGAAACAAAAAAAAAAGTAGATACACCGATAATCTTTCTCAAAATAGAAGGAATCTATTTGCCATCCAATACCACCAAAAATCCACCAACCAGATGCAACGACCCGCAAACAAAAACGTCTAAAGGACCTTCCAATGATCTGATGAAATTAACACTAGTTTCGATATCATGGAAAAGATGCTTTCTTGATTTTTTATCGAGTTTATTCCATATCTCTGCCATCTTCGTCTGCACCTCCAAAGAATCAACTTGTTGTTTGGAAGTGTTCATAGAGACCAGATCATCAGAATAAGCACCCGAAGACCATGTGATATTAGTTGTGAAAACACAGTGGTCAAACTTCAAACCAGATGACTCCATTTGTTGGTACAACTCGGATATTAAAATGGAAACATCTCTCGTTTGTTGATTGAACAACAAGACACGTTTATTTTCCCTCTTGGTAACTGATGTGAACCATTTCGACCCACTGACAATCGAATCTTTAGTATGAGCACCATCAGCATACCAAGTCAAATCTTTAACTTTAGGATCCGACAAAGTTTGACATCTACCAGCCCACTTGGCAGTCTCCAAACCTTTAACGAACTCATCAGGTAAATCATCTTCGGTATTTATGTCAAAGCCTAATTTCGCTAGATGAGTAGCACATAAAGCCACAGCTAACGAAGCATTCTGCTTTTGGAATTCTCCACTCAGACCTAGCTTGATATCATCAAGATCAGACCTCACAGGAACAACAATGAATTCACTTGCATTTCTTTCTTCTGCTCTATCTCTGAGAACTTTTAAAGCTTCTTGAGGTTGCTCAACAGTGAAGCATGGAGAACCGCTCTTATAAATTCCACCTTTATTCCAAGCAATTTCTTCGATAGTGTCTCCTAGCATGATAGTATGATCAATTCCCAATGCAGTGACACCACAAGCGGTTGGGTGTACAAATATATTGGTGGAATCATACTCACCGCCAACACCAACCTCATAGATAGCGGTATCAACATTTTCCTTCACAAAAGTATGGAAAGAAAGTAAAGTTAAAAATCTGAAATATGCTGGTTTCTGGCCAGGACCCATGTGAGGGAAAATCCCTAGATCCGATTCTGTATTATCCAATCTGTCCCAAACATCAAAGAAATATTTTGTGAACAGTTCTTCACTTATAGGTTTGCCATTGATCATTAGTCTTTCTCTGACGCTCTTCAAATGAGGTGAAGTATACAATCCAATCTTTGTGATTCTTGGTATACCGGCAGAATTGAGGCTGGCAGTGCTTGTTGTACTGTTGGACCTATCTGAGACAATAGAGGAAGGTGTTCTGTATTGAGTAAGTATACTTTGTGCAAAGGCACAAGTGGAACCTTTACCTTTTGTACCGGTAACATGAATAACATTTAGTTTGTCCAAATCAGAAGGTTTATAGCCTATTCTTCTGGTCCATTCAATCATTTCTGGGATCAATAAAGAGCTTCTATTAACACCAGAACTTCTAACAGCCTCAATTGTGGCAAAATTGGACTGTAGCGAATTTAATGAACTTATGGCATCTTTATATGTACGACGGATCATAACTTCTGGTGAGGTCTGTTGTGATGATGGTTTGCTGATGGAATGGAGGTTAGACGATTGGTCCGGTGGGGCAGTAGATGGTGAGTTATGGCGACTCATTTATTCTACTGTTGGGTAGGTGTAGCCTTGATAGAAGTATAAAAGTAGAGTATAAAAGCAATGGATATTGCGATGCTGTTTGAAACTCAGAAGCGGGAAACTAGTATGCTACTCTTTCTCTCGATCTCGCTATAATAATATCAGCCTGTGTGTGGATGTCTGTCTGCCTGTCTCGATAAATAACTTTTTTCGAGTATTTCAATAAAGAACCGAATACAGGGGAGTGGTTTTCGTGATAGATCTCTTGAAACGATGTTAAAAAAAAACAGTATATCTTGATAAATATGAAAGTTGGTTGCCAGGTGATATTTCTGACTATTTGCATGAAAAAACAAGAACCCATTGGCCAACTTGTGTGGTATGGCCAACTTCCCCCAAACAGATCAAAATCGTCGCAGACTCCTGGATTTGGCAAACGAGCCGTCCGCCGGTCGGCCTATAACAGCTCTGAGGGCCTCACGGTTGAATTAGCGTGAAATATTTTCACTCGATTTCGCCTGCGGTGAGCACGGTGCGGTGCGGTGTGATGCGGTGCGTAGCTGTGTGGTGTAGTTATTTCCGCTGACAGACGTGCCAAATATAAAACCCCACGGGCACAACCTTCCACTACTACTCTTCTCGGCTCGAGAGACCATCTTAGCAAAACTTAGAAGCCGTGCGTTATGGATTTTTGATAGCCCTGGCTTTTTTTTTCCGTTTCTTCTAAAAAAAATTGCAGAGCACTTTGCACTTGCATGGCTCGCCCCTACTGAACCCCATTTTTCCCTCCATCAAATGAAAAATTTTCACGCTGCGTGCTCACTTAGATTGCTTCGTGCGCGGTGACTTCGTAGACCGCTGCCTGTAGTCAGGCTAACACGCAGAGGCTCACACTCACATGGTGAGAATTTTTTTAGCTGTTTGTGTCCCTTATATTGCCGAAGTTTGAACTTTGGCACTAACTCGTACACCAGTTTCAATTGAACCTATATCGAAAGACACGGAGAATTGTATATCTGATAGATGAACAAGTGAAGATTAGAACAGTAAACCAGAGCAGAGTCTCTTGACTTTCCCGCGTTTTCCCCCGAGATTTCCTTCTTAATCCTTCGTAATCCACAAAAAAGGGTAAATCAATGTCAGGGTACATTGAATATAATGGTATTTACTCCAACTGTTGAAACGAACGATATAATCTTTTCAAATATAAATCTAATATACAAAAGAACAAAATAGAAGCAAAGAAAGGAGACACATATCTCCCTTCTGATGAAGATGAAAATCATCATGAAAACATACTCAAACTGGTTCGAAAAGCAGAATATGAAGAACAAATAGGTGCAAAAGCAAAATAAAAAAAAAACGCACCATAAAAATATACCAGTCATTAAAATGAAACCTTGTAAAAGCTAAACTTACAATGTAATAAACAAAAAAAATAATTAAGAAACCCATTAAAGTGAAGACGACAATCTAAAGTACGTCGGTCATCACAATTAGATTAAAAGTCATCATCAAAAGTGAAACCAGATTCGGTATCAGCTTCAACTGTAGTGCTCTTGGCCATAACACCAGCCTTTTGATAATCAGAAACTCTCTTTTCGAAGAAGTTAGTCTTACCAGCTAATGAGATGTTTTCCATGAAATCAAATGGATTGTTAACCTTGTAGTGCTTCTTACAGCCTAAAGATAGTAACAATCTGTCAGCAACAAATTCAACGTATTGACACATCAAATCACTGTTCATACCTAATAAATTACATGGTAATGCGTCTGTGAAATATCTCTTTTCGATTTCAACAGCTTCGGTAATAATCTTAACAACAATTTCTTCATTTGGAGTGTTGTTCATGTGTGAGAATAATAAGCAAGCAAAATCGGTATGTAAACCTTCATCTCTACAAATCAATTCATTAGAGAAAGTCAAACCTGGCATCAAACCTCTCTTCTTCAACCAAAAGATGGATGCAAATGAACCAGAGAAGAAGATACCTTCGACAGCAGCAAAGGCAACTAATCTTTCAGCAAACAAACCACTATCGTTATTCATCCATCTCATAGCCCATTCAGCTTTTTCTTTGATACATGGAATAGTTTCAATAGCATTGAATAAAAATTCGGATTCTTTAGGATCTTTGACATAAGTATCAATTAATAAGGAGTATGTTTCAGAGTGGATATTTTCCATCATAATTTGGAAACCATAGAAACATTTAGCTTCTGGAATTTGAACTTCAGCAGAAAAGTTTTCGACCAAATTTTCATTGACAATACCATCAGAAGCAGCAAAGAAAGCCAAAACTCTTGAAATGAAGAATCTTTCGTTATCGTTCAATCTATTGTTCCAGTCATGAGTATCCTTGGATAAATCGATTTCTTCAGCTGTCCAGAAAGAAGCTTCAGCTTTTTTATACATTTGCCAAATTTCGTGATACTTGATTGGGAATAGAACAAATCTTCTCTTGTTTTCTGACAACAATGGCTCGTCCTTTTCTAGTTCTTTCAACTTATGTCTGTGGACTTGATGCTTCTTTAAGAAGTCGTTGTGTTCCACCAAAGCGGAATCTTCAGCTTCAGTTTCAGTTTCAGATGATTCGGTTTCTGCTGGACCAGCGGCAGCAACTTTAGCAGCAGCAGCAGCCTTCAAAGCAGCTGTTAAGTCAGTTTTGTTAGCATTTGATAAATCCAGGTTGGATAATGATTTAGCGGCGACCTTTGATGGTGTTTCTTGAACAGACATGTTATGTATATATATGAATCTCAGTTATAATTAAAATGATGACGGAGTTAAAAGAAACAACTTTTATAACTTCTATAGCTTTTTTTCTTTTTTTAATTATACAAGATAAAAATATTTAGAAGTTTAGAAGGAGAATATGGAATATATATAGATTTATATGAGCCTAAAGATGAGTGCCACTGACGCGTAAAAAAAAAAGCAAAACAATTCTTAAGTGTGAATAGACCCCATCAGGTTTGTCCGGCTAAGAGAAGGTTCCTCCTGATTAGACCGGTGTTTTTGGCATATTGAACAGTTACACAATAGCCACCACGCAACGGCAACAGTACAAACACATCCACGGTGGTACTGGTACTAGCAATAGCAGGGGGATCGGTACTGCAACACCACAGGCAACTAACTCTACCAACACTGCAAGAACGCACGCCATGCTCGCCTACTTGCTCCTACTTGCTGTTTAGGCGATCTTTCTTTTTTTTTTTTCAGTCGCTTGCGGGCACGGCTCCTATGTTGACAGAGTCCCTAGCAATCCATTTTCAGAGTTTTCATATAAAGGCATGGTATCGAATGGTTTGGTATAAGTACTTCAGATTACTAATGATTAGCAAACAACAATCTGTAAATAATCTCCTACTACTAGAGGTCCCCGTTATGTTCCTCACGCAGGTGCAGTTATAGTTTTGATTATCTTGTATTCAAATGGCCCTTTTAGGCGACGCGTTTCTCCCCAAAGCGTAACACGAATGCGTGATTTGCTTGACGTTTTGGGCAACCGACACGTAAAAACCGTGTTTTTTTCCTTTTTCGTGTCACCCATTTTGGCAACTAAACCTCTGTTTTACGGGATCTGATCTGATTTTGATTAGAAATGAAACTTGTAAACATAACGTATTCACCGTTAAGTATTCCAAAAACAAATCTGTCTTGATTCTTAGATCCGTACTTGAGCCATCGCACTTACGGACTCTATAATAGCTTCAAATTAGATTACCTATTCATTACGTGATTTTCAAGGGAATATCGCATCTAACTCATGTCATACAACAATGATATCCGAATATGACTTTCAAAACACTCACTTTCTTTTTCTCCTTTCAGTTCGTCATCAGAGCAAACATGATCAGCTTTTGTTGACATGAATTCACCATCTCTTTCCGATATCTGTCTCATTCGTTGAGATAAACGCTGATCAGTACCCTAAATTCCACGCCATGTAATTAGAAACTTCAATCAAACACTAGAATGTAATTGTCGAGCAGCATTTGCTTCTCCTTGTTTCTCCTTAGACAGCTTGAGATTTAGAACTCCAGTTCATTCTTTTGCTCAAACATTATTGAGCCTCTTGGATTCCACACTGCATGATTTTACCTTTATCTTCATAGTTGGCCAATTGATCTATTGCATATATCACACTCAAATTAGCTCCCCACAGATTAACAAAAAAAGAGGGCTCGTCTCGTCTCCTCTTTCCTCCTTGCACCGAGTGTTTAATAAGTGATTACGTAATAAAATACAAAACTTGATTTGCACAGCCTTTCATAAGGGGTGTGACAATACTCAAATCGCACTTTGAGAGATAGCGAAGAAAACAAGGTTATAACTGGCGAACCAGAGCTTAACATCGGGTCCCTTCTCACTTATTAAGCTTTGACACGAGTAGAATTTTATAGTTTAACGAACATTTTACTACAACTATGACATCGGTGACGCCCCAGCTGGCTCCAGAAGCCAAAGGTAAGTGTTTATCATCACTTTGTGCTTGGAATTTACAACACAAACTTATTAGACTATCTTACTAACTTATCTTTCACCCACTATATGTGGTTCAATATTTTATCTAGTTTTGGATATCAAAGAGAAATATCAACTAGCTGAAAAAATTACCAATGAAGAGTACAAAATATGGAAAAAAACATCCCCTATGCTCTATGATCTGATGTATTCTCAGTCACTGGATTGGCCAAGTTTGACCGTTGAATGGACCAAAGATTACAAAGTGGATCCTAGTAGACAGACATTATTGGCAAATATCATGATTGGAACTCATACAACTGGAAGCGCTCAAAACCACTTAAAACATTATACAGTTGAATTACCAGCAGCTACAAGTCCTGATTATCAACCAGTGACTGACACACCTCCGACCCCAATCAATCGCAAAGGTAATCAATTCGACCTTGTTAGAGAATGGGAGCATCCAGGCGAAGTTAACAAGTTGAGACTTAATCACGATCTTGGGTTGATTGCAACTCAAACAAATTATGGTGATATTTTGATTTATGACTTCAATAAAAAAGACTCTTCAACATTTGAGAAAACTTTGAAGTTTCACTCTAAAGAAGGTTTCGGTTTGGAATGGAATCCCGATTATGAAACTGGACAACTACTTTCAAGCTCTGAGGATCACAAGATTGCCCTATGGGATTTGAAACTCAATCCTGATGCTAAAGTGTTGAAGCCAATAAGAACTTTTGAAACACATGACTCTATTGTTAATGATGTTTCTTGGAACAAACAAATCAAAAATTTGTTTGCCTCTGTTGGAGATGATAAATCACTACAAATACATGATTTGAGAATGTCAACTACAAACTACAAACCTGTGGTTTCAGTCAGTGAAGCTCACGATGACACAATAAATGCAGTTGAATTCAACCCTGAGATAGGTACTTTGTTGGCCACTGGATCATCGGATGGTTTCGTTAGCTGTTGGGATTTGAGAAATATGTCTACTCCAATTAGAAAGCTATATGGACACTCAACATCGGTGATAAATCTTAAGTTCAAAGATACACTATTGATGTCATCTTCCATAGATACTAGAGTTCTGATTTGGAACTTGAACCGTCTCAACGATGGGGAATTTGATTTGAAAGAATATGAAAAGAAAAAGAGTGACTATGTTGACCCATGTTTAGTTTTTATGCATGGTGGTCATACAGGTAGAATCTGTGAAGCTGACTGGCATCCTGTGCTGAATAACGTTGTTGTTAGTTGTGCTGAAGATAACTTGATGGAAGTTTGGAGACCAAGACACGTTGAAAGCGAGGAAGAGGAGGACGAAGAAGAAGAGGAGGAGGAATCTTCAAAAGCGGTCGAAGAAGAAGCAAAGGATGAAGATGCAGAAATGAGCTAAGAGCTTCTCGGTCTTCCAAATATACTTTATTCAGTCAAACTTACTAGAATTTCTAATTGTGTGATTTACATATGTACTTTTTAGATAAAATGCTTTTTTTCCTGTTAAAATTACAAATAATATAAGACAGTAACATGTCAACTAGAATGACTCAAGTAGGATGTTAACTATAACCATTTTCCCAGTTTTCCCAGTTTCTAATATTGACATCCTTCATAAGTTTTTCCTTCTTCTCTTTCATTTCCGCAATTTTAATTTCTGCTTCATTAAGCTTAAGCCTGACATTATCTTGAATGATACTGAACCATGTCAAGTGCTTAACACATTTCTTTTTATCCTTCATACAAAAATCCTTGAAGATATCCTTCTGTACATCAACCATTTGATCATCTTCGTCGTCATTCTCATTATCATCATCATCAGCGTGTTTCAAAGCCATGTATGCTCGTTCGAACTCTTCTTGGTTAATCCCCAAATCTTCAAGAGTGGTAAAATCGATTTTTCGCTTGAAGTTTTCTGTTTCATTAAATTCTATCCATTCAGAATCGTTCAATTTCAATAGCTGATCGAAGCCACATATATCAACCTTTAACTTCGATGATTTTTTAGGTTTTTTTGACTTCGTGGTTTGAACTGGACCTGCAAGTTTTTCTTCGATTGCTGTAAATGCATCATTGAAGAGCTTTATCTGCTCTCTTAGCTTCATTAGGTATTGCTCCTTAGATCTGTATAATTTCTCTTGACTTTCTTGTTTCTCAAGTTTTCTCTGAATTTCACTCAATAAGATTTTTACATCATCGGGTAGTTCACATATTTGTTTATCGAACTGAGGTAGTTCACTTCCCAGACTTTTAAATTGATTCAAGTTTTCTGAGCCAGTGATAATAGTAACAAGCTGGCTTTCTTTCATTCCTGCTTCTTTGTGAGAGTTTTTGAATCTTCGTATAACCTCCTGCTTCATGAATTCTATTCCATGGTCCTCACTACAATACTTTGAAGGCAAAACTGCAGGATCTTTGTTTATTTGTATTGGCTCGTAGCATTGGGGTAGTCGGCACTTTTTCTTCCACAACGTGTGCCCTTTGTTGAAGAGATCATCGCAAAATATGCAATAATAGTTATTCACAAGATTCTTATACTTGTCATTGAGTTTCATGCACTTGAAATGGAACCATTCATCACATCCATCACATGCAACCATCAACTCACCATCATCTATCCTTCTACAGACGCAAAACAATTCTTCGGAGTTCAAATCATATTTAGGTGCTTTGGCAAACTTATTGTATTTCTCCTGAAGCTGTGACAATTTCTTGGAATCCATTATCTCTGAATTGTGGCTATAGAGAAAATGATATCTAGTTATAAAAGTAGCTATTAAAGAAAAATAAAGAAAAGACACTCTTACAGTCTTAGACTTATTATCTATTAAACTTTTGATCTATCCACTTTACTCGCGATTCAATAATAATCAAAAAAAAAAAAAATAAAACAACTTCAAAAAAATAAATGCGCAAACCCGGAATCGAACCGGGGGCCCAACGATGGCAACGTTGGATTTTACCACTAAACCATTTGCGCTTCTTATGATAAAAAACAGATACAAAAGATTTATAAAATAAAACATGGCAGAATTTACGGTTCAGCTCCCAAAAGGGTAACAAATAGCTGGGTAGTTTCTCAGGATTTTGGGGAATCTGAAATATATACATCAAAGCAGATTCGACCCCTTTTAGGATATCCCTTCACTTTGAGAGTTTTGTTCATTTGATAAGAGTTCAATAATCATTATATACCTTACGTTGTTAGCTATATAACAAAAGTATTGGCTCATGAACGATTACTTAACATCCGAAAGGAGAAGAAACACCCTATCCAAATATGGTCAACTGCTTACTGTTGGTAGCACCAATTCAAAGTGAATACAGATGAACTTCCAAGCAATACAAATTAACATGCAAGATCTAGAATGAGATACATTAGTTCAGTTTATAGTTAGTCTTAATGATTCTATCTTGATGTGAATTACTACTATTATAGTGATGAGAATGATGATCCTGAAATCACGGCAGCGGTGGTGTACAATGATGCTACAGAATAGAATCTTGATTGTTTGGAAAGAGTTGGTAAAGTTGGATAGTTTGGTTGTTTGTGAAGTACAGTTACACGTGCTTGTAATTCGAAATTGCGTGACTTATCGAATATGATCAATTAGTGGAAAGTTTCATTGGTTTCTCCTTATGATTAAAACAACAAGATCAAGGTCCAGATTGCACACATTAAGCGAAGAAGAAAGACCACACTTGCTTATCTTATAGAGGTCATGAGACAATTGCACGACATGGATCTCCATATCGACATGCAAAATAAGTCATTTATATGATAGCCAAATTGTCCCCTTAATTTTCATCGAGGATATCCTGATTATTCTTATGGTTATTAACATAAATTTGTCTTTGAAGATCAAAAGACAGGACATGGACCAAACAAGAATAAGACCCTTGGAACCAGAAACTGATATATTGAAATGTGATATGGTGTTATATAGACGTGGAGATTTATCAGATAAAGAAGCCTAATATAGTTATTTCATTCACCGGTGAAGATTAAAAAAGGGACAAGTATCCTCATTATTTATCTTCAGTTTACATTGCGCAAGGGGACGGACAGACAATTTACTGTTTATATTGAGTTTTCAGTTACTGAATATAAAATAAAGAGAGTTTATATTCTTCATTTACCAAAAATAAGTAATACTAATCTAACTAACGAGATATCAATTGTAGCTTCGATTGTAATGTGGTGGTATATACCAGCTTCTCGCTATGAAATATGTCAAAGCTAATACTACACTGCACATTGAAAGGGGGGAGGGGGTTGAGGAATATTATTATAGTATCGATTAAAAGAGGATATATATGACTAAATAGTATATAAAGGTTAGGGAATGGGAGTTATGAGTTAATCCATTCGACTCTTCATCAGGCAATTTATTCTTCAATGGCTTCTTCATCAATACTATCATCTTTTTTCAAAGTGATTAAACATAAACTATCTCTAGCTGCATTAACGGCTTTATTCAATTCTTCAATCTTATCAAGCGTCCATTCTTCAACACCTGACTTATTACCATCTTTATTGAATTCCGATTGATATAATTTATGTATTTTTTGTAATTCACCAACTTTTCTACAATCTCCGTTACCAGAACAGATTATAATCAATGAATTATTAGATGCAGATTCATAAATATCCGATAATCTTCTATTTAAATTTGAATAAGCTTCATGAATAGATTGTGGATCAGGTATTGTGCTTTGTTTACTTAATATTCCAAATCCTTTGTAAACTTCCAATTCTCTTAATCTTAATAAAATCAAATCATGTTCCTTTTGATGTAGTTTAAAATTTTCAACAATTGAATCATCACTAAAACATTGTACTCTAACTTCATCTCTTGAACCTTTAACAGCTGCGTAATCTATACAAAGTGAACTTTTAGGTTTTTTAACACCATCAATTAATCTCATTTTATTAACATTTGAAATCCTTTTGAAAATTGATTCTTGTTCAAGAACTTTACCGAATAATAATCCATTTTGTAATTTCAATTTAACTAATTCCATACAACTAATACAATCTTCAATTGATTCATGACCTGTTTCTTTATTTTGAATTATAGTTTTCAAATGTAATTCCATTAATGATTTTAAAGATGCTTTCAATGGTGGTCCTCGCACATGATCATAACATAATGCTGTATCAATCACTTTTGGATGCCTTAATTTAAGAACATTCAAATCAGATTCTAATGAATGTCCAATCAAAACATCATCACTTGAGACGGTTTTCAGTAATAAATCTTGAATATCAGATAAAGTTGTTGTTATACCATTTAATTTTTCCTCTGTAATTCCAGAATATCTAGTAACATAATCAACGATTTCACAATCTGGTTTGACAAATTCATCAATTATAACATTATTATTAAAATCAGTTAATGAAACTCTTGTTAACACTTTACCTGTTGTTCCTATACACATTTCACAATCCAATGCAAATGTATGAGATCCTTCATGATCGAATTTTATAGTATCTTTATAATCTGCAGTTTTAGCTAATATTTCTTCTGTAACTCCTGGAACTTCAGAATGAACTGGATAATTATTACTTATGAAATCATCTAAAGTTAGATATAAATCAGGTAGAATCACTTTATGTTGTTTACTATCTTTTAAAAGTTTTTTCTTTTCCTTTTTTGATAAAGTAACTTGAGTCAAAGCTAAAAATGAAGAGTAAACAGCTTTATTTGAACCTGGTAATAATAATGGAATAACTTGTTGAAATCTTTGAGAAATGAAAGATAGCTCATTACAAACAGATGATGTAGGTAATGGCTTTTTAATATCTGAAAAAGTTGATAAACCAAATTCTTCACTTGTTAAACCTGGAACAAATATAACTATAACTTGACTGACAGATTTTCTATTTTCAACAGTACACCATTTCGGCTGATCGGTGAAATCACTCATTGTCCAAAGTATCAAACTTCTAACATCGGATATTGATAATTTACTTGATATATCTTGATTTAAACTAAATTCGGGACTATCTGATAAGAATTTTTTCTTTCTTAATTGAGTACCTTGTTGCACAGAAGATCTTCTTCTTTTTTGTTTTTTTGATGTTGTTGGAATAGGCGGCGATGTTTGCCTTATTGATGATGATGATGATGATGAGGATGATTCACCAATTTTTTTCTCACTTTTCATTGATTGGTTATCTGAAGGAGATGCCGGTTTTTTTGGCGACGATGTTGGAGAATCAGATGAGTCAAATACTTCCGATGTCGAAGAGGAAAAAGCGGATGAATTCTTCAAATTTTTCAAAAATTCTGTTCTATCGGAGGTAGATTCGGCAGTAATACTTAGTCTGGCAACACTGTGGTGAACGGAATCATCTAATGAGGGTGAGGCCATTTTATATATGATATATTGTATGAATGAGTATTTGTGTATGCATCAAAATCTTCAAGGAAAGGCTGGAAGGAAAGAGAGAGAGAAAGAGATGATTTTCATATATTATAAAGGTTGATAGTGACCTGTTGTTCTTCTCCGTATCCTTCTAGTTCTGTTCCCAACTCTCAAAGTATAGGATGTATAACTCTAGCTAACAAGTGAAGATCAATGAGACCTAACAGCGCAGCAATATGAAGGTATATACAGTATCACAGAGTACTCTATAAAAAAAGGGATCCCTCTAAATCATCACCAACACCGTCATCATCACCATCATCATCACCACCAAACAAACGGACGCAACTTGAAGTCACAAAAACTTAAAAATTTGGTGAGAAAAACAACACATCTTTACACCATCAAATTCGATAGAAATTCTTGAACAGTTTTGCGGGCACTCAACTTGGTAGTTTGATGTGTTTGTGGTGGTTCAGTGTTGGTGTTGGTGTTGGTATTGGTATTGGTATTGGTGTTGGCAAGGTAGTGTATCCATTTGTCGTTTGCTTCTGAATAGTTGAATGTATCATTGACAGCCATGATCTTTCCTTGAGTATCGGACTGATGAGGCACATATAAATCGTAAAATTCTTGGAATCTAGCTGTATTTGCACCATCATCTCTTGTAATTAATGTGTTTAAATCACCTGAATTATCAAAACAACAGATGGATCCAAGTTTAGATATTGTGATTAAACGAATAGTTTGTTGAAGTGTGTCTAATTTCCGTATATTTCTAACATTGTAGTCGATTGATTTAGTATTGAATAAAACAGAGATGAATTCCACATCACCTAGATGATCATCAACCAGTTTAACCCATGGTGCGAGATTCTTAAATATACAGTGTGTTTGATCATTAGAATCATCAATTACACTTATATCATTGAATAAAGCTAATGTATCAATCAAATTCACAACTGTGATTTTTCCATTTTCTTGATCTTTTTCCATATCTTTGATTCTATTGAAGAACGATCCATATTGGTGACGATACGGTTCAGTGAATGAATATATGTTGTATATGCATTCACCAATCATTATATCCGTATAACCCATTATACTTATACTTACATTTGTATTTGAATCCGGTTTTAAAGAAGATAGAAATTCATTATGAATTTGCACATTGGAACCCAATAACACTATCGTTCTCGAAGATGTTGAACGTTTCTGATCAATTGAATTGATCAAGTCCAGCCATGGAGTATTAGAAGACATCCTGGTATTTTATACAAACCAGATCACAAAACAAATCAACACGATAACAATCAAGTTGAAGTAAAGTAAACAAAACACTCAAATTTTGAAGAAAAACATTAAAAAATCGTGAGCCGCACATTCAAAGACGAGTTTTATTTAAATCAAACCATATACATGAATACATACATATAAAAAGAACAGTTTAAGTAAAAAAGAAAATGTGTGTTATATACAGAGAAGATTCTATAAGGTAGCAGGTATTCAATCATTTTGTATTATCATTATAATTGACATTATTTCTTGCTTTTGAACCAACAGTATTTCTTTTAACTCTGTTATACATTGTAACTTTATAATTGAATATAAAATCAACTATTGTCCAACTCCAACTCTTATGACAAGGTAAATCATCATAAAATTCAGCAGCTATTTTTTTCAAAGTTGGTAATTTTGACCATGCAACAAATGGGAAATCATGATGTTCATTATGATAGCCTACATTCCAAGTAACATAATTTAATAAACCATAATAAGAATAAGTTTCTAATGGTGGGATATCAATGAATTTTTTATAATTTTCAGGTGGTGAGAAAATATAATGTTCAGAAACAAAATGACCTGCAGTTGGATGTAATGAACCAGCCATAAATGAAGACATTATAAAATAAATTAAAGAATTTTTAGACCAATATGTAACAATCAAATAATCAACAATTATTTGAACTATAACATTTAATAAATGAATTAAAGTAAATTTAACTTGTGTAATAAACATTGGTCTAAAAGCATAAAATAGAATTTGGAAAGTTGCAAAAAAAGCTTTACCTAAAACGTTTGATAATATAATAGCTTCAAATTTAGTTGGAATATCAGTATCATAAATTTCATCACCTAAAAATTTATGATGTAATTGATGATAAGGTTGAAATGAAGCACTATAAGGTATACCAATTGGTAAATTAGTAACAATTGAAAATAATCTATTATATAAAGGTTTTTTAAAACCAAGATTATGACATAATTCATGAATACATAAGAAACAATTTTGATTACAAGTACCACCAATAATATATGCAGTTAATAAAAATTTTAAAGATAATGGATGAGTATCTTTCAATAAATAAGCCATTGTGAATTGTATAGCAACAACTAATAAACTAATATATTTAGTTAAAGGTTCATGACCAACTAATTTATTAACTTGAGGATATTTTTTCATGATTAATTTTCTTCTAATTGTATGAGGATCTTTTTCATTTGTCCAATAGAAATCCAGCGTTGAAGATATTGTTAAATCATCAATGATTGGAGGTGTTGTTTTAATAGTTGTTTTAGCTAGTTTATGTGTTATCTCCGACATGATGAAGATATGTAAGAGTGAATGTATATGTAAATGAGATGCAATATTTCGCTTAGAGCCCAGTAATTAAAATGAAAACGAGAGTGTTAAAAGATGAAAATGCTGTTTCAATAGATGAAGATCCAAGTGAAAGACTGAATAAATGATAAATCTCAATGATAAGAAATAACTAGAGAGAGAGAGAGACAAGTAATCAACTAACTAACTGACTGTATAACTATTAATAGAGAACAAGTAGCCCAAACCAAACCAAACCAAATCGTAAGATCGATCGATCTGTCGACAAGTGGCTCAGCCAATTTGACTGAATTAAATTGAATTGAATTGAATAAGACAAGATTTGAGATCTACGCGTGTTGCACGTGACACACAGTCATGTGATCTAGAATAACAAACACATCCTTACACAGCATCCTTACACCATCAAAAAATCTTAAAAATTTAAACGTCCAAAAAAGTTTCACTTCAACGAGCCTTTTTTTCATCTGTCTATTATATGTCTTGTCTTGTCTTGTCTTGTCTTGTCTTGTTATTAACAACTGCTTTGGTCTGATCAAACCTTATATCTGACTAATCTTATATTCTATTGCTATTTTAACCATTCATTGATTGTGTGTTTCCACTTGTTCAACCGTATCATACATCATCATTTGTTGGATCACATATCTTCAACTTTAGACCTTCTTTTTTTATAGTCGATAAGATCCCAATTACCCACCAATACCCGTTTCTATTCAAAATCTTTAGGGAATTCAAACAATCATTGACACAACAGCAACTATCATTCATCATCGTCATTGTCATTCATCCTTAGTTGAACATTGATTAATCACTACATCAACTTCAGTACAACTAAAAATTACCCTCTCAAATTCAATTTCAATATTTTTTTTAACCGCTTCTCGGTAATAATACACCCCCCCCACTCCACAAATTTCTTATAAATAATCATTCTCTCCCCCCCCTCTTTTTCAACAATGCTTGCACATGATTCTACAAAACTAATCTCAAAGAGTATATCAATGAGCTCTAGATTATCCTTAATAAATTCTCATCTAAGAACAATGGCTACATCATCATCAGAACCATCAGAAGTTGAATTTCAAATCAAAAATACAGCAAGAATCATCTCTTTAAATAGAGGTTCAAAATTAAATGCTTTAAATACTTCTATGTGTAAAGAAATTACTCCAAGATTAGTTGAATATGCTAAATCAAATTCAAATAATTTAATCATTATAAAATCAAATTCTGATAAATCTTTTTGTTCAGGTGGTGATGTTATTCAATGTGCTAAAAATAATTTATCTGGTAATCCTCAATCTTCAATTGAATTTTTCCAATCTGAATATAGTTTAAATTATTTATTATCTGTTTATAATAAACCAATTGTTTCAATTGTTAATGGTATAGTTATGGGTGGTGGAGTTGGTTTATCAGTTCATACTCCATTTAGAATTGTTTGTGAATCAACTAGATTTGCAATGCCTGAAACTAATATTGGATTTTTCAGTGATGTTGGTACTTCATTTTGGTTACCTAAATTAGATGGTAATTTAGGTTATTATTTATCTTTAACTGGTGATGAATTAACTGGTTTAGATACTTTTATTGCTGGTTTTGGTACTCATTATATTCCATCTTCAAGATTTGATCATTTAATTGAAAGATTATCTTTATTAGAAATGGCTCAATTATCAACTGATAAAAAAGGTTATTTATTCGGAGATAAATCTCAATTTTATGCCATTGTTAATGAAGCAATTGAAGAATTCAGTGAACAAATACCAAAACATCATAAGTTCAAATTCGATGCTTCTCAATTGAAAACAATTGAAGAATGTTTCAATCCAAAAAAATGTCCAACAGTTGAAGAAGTTATTGAATCTTTATTAAAAGATGGTTCAGAATTTGCTTTAAAAACAGTTAAAAATTTACAAACTAAATCTCCAATTTCATTAAATTTATGTTGGAAATTATTAATTCAAAATTCACAAGATACTATTCAAAATTCATTAAGTACAGAATTAATGACTGCTGCTAAAATGATGGTGTCTTATAAACCAAATGATTTCAATGAATATATTTCAAAAAATTTAATTAATAAGAAATCAACAAATCCAGAAGATAAAATTCCAAAACCATATTATGAAACATTATCTAAAATACCAGCTACTTTAGTTGATAATTTAACAAATATGGATATTTATAATCCAGATGTTTTACAAACAGGAATGAAAGCTGATAAGATGATTGATACTTTAGCATCAGTTAAATTAGACACTTTTTCAGAGATTAAGAGATCATTGAATTCCGATTATTCATTATATCCTTATTCTATGGGTTTACCAACTCAATCTGAAGTTGAACAGTTTGTTAAAGGAACAACTGCAGAAGCCGAAGCTGAAGCTGAAGGTGAAAGTGAAGGTGAAAGAGAAGTTTCATATGCTACATTCAAGGGAACATTGAAATATTTCGATGATAAATATAGATCTAAGAATGGTGTTTATTATAAAGTTGTTAATATATTGAAGAGAAAGACACAACTAAGTAGTTATGGTAATGAGACATTAGAATGGATTGATTAAATTGTCAAAATACAATACACACAACGTCTGTATATAGAATATAAAATATTAAGTAATAAAATTAATTAAATTTTTATTTTTCAACAAGCGAGATAAAGTAATTGAACTGAACTGAACTGAACTAAACAAAACTAAGTAATATATAACATGACCCAGTCAATTGACAATTCTAACCAAATGAGCAAGTCAGTTTCAGAAAAGCCATATTTTCAAATATACGTTTCTGAAAACATAGATTTAATAATAACGAACAAAGGTAACAAATTCTACAATTTTAAAAAATTGAATAAATCAAACTGGCAAATTACAAATGATGAATTGTATAAAGGTGAGATTGAATACATACATGATAATAAATCAAATATATTATTATTGATTTCAATTGTACGTGGGTTTGATTTGAAGGGTATTCCAAATCATGAATTGTTGTTGAAGAAATTAAATCACTTCGTTCATGGTGATGGTGATTTAGAATTAATACCCACACCAATCAATGATTCAACAATAGTCGCTGATGATATATCTCCTGATGTAAATCAAGACATAATACGGCATGATTTAGGTGTTGTAAAAGATGATGATACAGAAGATCAAACATACAATCAAGGAAGTCAAGATGGAGTTCTTGGGAATGTCAATGAACCTGACATCACAAATAAAAATGGTTTGAACTTAGGTTATGATTCATCTTCAGACTCAGACTCAGACGAAGATTCAGATTCCGAACTGGTATTGGAATCGACTGACGTTGAAAAGAAGTTAGGATCTGATGGTGATGATGTTCAATTACAAGCTGATGATGATGATGATGAACATAAACCACTAGATGTCAAACCAAGCGATGATGAATCAGATGAACAGGAAATGGATGGTCAATTACAGTTATCAGATTTATCAGATGATGAACAAACAGGACAATTACAATCATCAGATTTATCAGATGATGAACAAACAGGACAATTACAATTATCAGACTTATCAGATAACGAACAACAACAACAAATAGATACGAATGATATTCAACAATATCAACCATATTTCAATCTATTATCATCATTGAACATGGATCCATATTCAACATACGATTTAGAATCAAGCAATTTCATAACTCATCCCGCTCATATTTCAATTGATCAATCTGCAAAAATACCTGATGTTGTTAAAAATTATACAAATGAACAAGATGCAAGAATAGCTTTATTTGAGTATTGGTGTCATACTCAAAGGTCTGAACATGAACATGAACATGAACATGCATCCCAAATACAATCACAATCACAATCAGAATCAGAATCGCAATCAGACTCAAATTACGATGAACCACTAGCTGAACATTCAGAATACATCACATACTTACAAGATTTAAATTCAACTAAGAAAATACGTGAGAAATACTATACGGATTTTAAAAGACGGAATAGGACAACAGACCAATTCAAATCAATAACAATAAATGATAAACTTAAAGAATCAATATTCAAGAAATTCATAACTTTTAAAAAATTGAAAAGTACTGAAAAAGTTCAATTTGTTTTAAACTTAGTTTTGAAAAAAAATGGTAAATTTGAAAAATTCATAAATATAAATGATATTAAAGAACCCGTTCAAAATCATGATTTTAAATTTACTGTTTCCAAATTTGAAAGTTTGGGTTTTAATATAGTTGAAGAGATAGTAGAGTGGGGGTTTCTTACTCCTTCTGAGAAACAACAAGTTTGTGATTTGTTATTGAAATGAGTGAACTACGTACATACATACATACATACATACATACTATTTTCTAATATTTTAATAATTTTTTTTTGTATACGGGAATATATATAGATAAAAGAAAACAATAAACATAACAACAAACAGAACAAACAAAAAAATCAAAAGAATGGTGGTTTAACCATAATAATGATCGTAGTAATGCAGCAAAGGTAACTAAACTATATGAAAGGCAAAGCTAAAACAAAAATAGAAATAAAAGTGATTAAGAAACAACAAGATGATGATGATGATAAAGATGATAGAGATGAAGATGATGATGAGGGGGTGTAGATTAGCAAAACTTAAAATAGCATAACAAATTACTTTGAGATGGACATTTAGTTTTGGTCAAATAATGTACAGATAGATTTAATAAAATGACTATGAGATTGTTTAACAACCAGTTAATGAATTTTTAGGGAAAGTATATCCGGCCAATTCCCAAGTTGTTAAATTATAATCTTCATAAGCATTCAAATGATCTTGAATATAATCATAAGTTGGATAATCTTCTGGATCACAAGTTAAAGAAACTGAATCATTTGGTTGATAAATTCTAACATAATCAATACTCATAATTGAAGGGAAATCAATTGATAACCAATCAATATATGCCCAATTATTTGAAATAGCAAGATTCAGAATCATTGACATTGGTTCTTTTGATAATCTTCTTGCACCAACATTACCATTTGGTCCTAAAGCATTAGCATAAACTGTAAAAGATGGATCATCACCAACAAACCATCTACAATATCCATCATCATCATCATTCAAATATTCATAAGCATATTTTTGGAAATGATGTAAACCATCTGAACCACGTTCATACCATGTTGTATTTAATGTTGTAGTTGCACTAATAGCTTGTTGATATGGACCACCAGCATAAGTATTCATTGATGTAACTGAAAGATTATGAATTTCAACAAAATTATAATCTGGCATATACCAAATATCAAATGGTGCAATTTGTAATGATTGAGAAGCAACACCACATCTAATATTAGTATCAACTTCACCTTCAACAATATCAATTTCTGGAGCACCTCTACCAGTACCTCTATTTGGATGATCTTCACCTTCACAAGTACATGAATTTAATCTTTGACCTGGTAAATATGAAATACCATCTGGAGATGATTGATTAGCAGTAATACCAGCATCACATGAATCATATGAATAAGGCCAAATACCATTTGTAGTAGCCATATAACCAGGTCTACCAAGATTACCCATTGACCACATACCAGGCCATAAACCACTAATATTACCATAATTTGGTAATCTAACACTAACTTCCATAACACCTTGAGTGAAACACATTCTATTCCAAGAATGTAAAGCACCAGATCTATAATAAAGATCATGATTCTTATAAGCATCCAGACGTAAAGTAGCTGTACCATTAGCAGTAGTAACAGCATCAGGATCATACCATTCTAAATCTTTAGTAGCAGCATAATTTAAATCAGGTGCATACCAAAATTGATCATCACCATCATAAAAAGTTCTACCTTCAGCATTAAATTCATCACTGAAAACTAATTTCCATAAAGAACCATCTTTTGCTTCTCTTGTTAAAGCAGAATCAGGAGTATCTGTATCAACCAAATTAGTTCTAATTGCACTTAATTGTGGATAAACATAATCAGTTAACAATATATAAGAATCATAAGAAATAGTAACACCATCAGCAACACCAGTATAAGTTAATACAGGTAAAATAACGAATAAAGCAAGTAAACCAACAGCTAATATAACACAACCAAGTAAAGCTGTTGTAGATTTTCTATCCATGTTTTTTAAATCATTACGGAATCGATGTTTTTCATATAATGCATCAGCAATTGGATCAGGATTATGTAAATAATCATCTTCTTCTTTTTCATCTATATGTAATGGGAATGAAGAAGCAGGATATCCTCCAAATGGTGAGAAATCAGTATCAACTAAAAATGGATTTGAAGATTTATCACTTTGAGACGATGAACTACTATATCTTCTATCATTTATTAAATTTGATCTAGATCCAACAGATTGCATTGAAACAGCTCTTGATCCAGTTAAACCTTGAGGATATCTATCATATTCAACAGCTGCATCTTTCAAATTACCAGTTGAAGAGAAAGGATTTAACATTGAAGAAGAAGAGTTTGGATAACTTGAACTATAATTCATAATACCTCCTTCTGGATTTTTAGAACCTGAATTTGATGAAGATTCATCAAAACTTTGTAGTTCATATTCTTGATTGAATGGATCATTTGCAGCGCTACCTTCAGAGGAATTTGAATTTGATTCCATGCGAGGAGAAGTTGAGGTTAAATTTCTAGCCGACATGTTTTGAATGGGTATCTTTTCAATGAAGTTTCAAACGTTTTTCCTATGATAAAGAGAGTGAGAGAGAGAGTTGCTATTGAAGCGGTCGGTAAGGTAAAGGGGTAATGAAGGAATATGAATCTCTAGTCTTGATTATTCAGGGAATCAACTTGAGTTCTTTTAGTGACAAGACTTGATGTGCTTATATTTTTTTTTTTTCAAGACTTGTTTGTTGAAAAGAAATTATTCAATAAAGAGTCTAGAAGCTTTCACGATTGGAATTCAAAGTGTATTGCGAGACTATCTATGGACAAGGTGAGAATAAAAAAGAGATAGAGTATATATCCTTTGTAATATATTTGATCGTGTAAAGTTTAATGGTCAACACAAGAGATAAACAAGCAAAACGGGAAACAGTACAGCAAAACACCAGTACTACTAGTAACAGTAACAAGTAACAGTACCATCACCAGAGATCAAAGCCCTCTCTCCCTCCCTCCCTCTCTCAGTACACTCACTCACTCACTCACTCTGTTCACAAACAAAGAAACGACAGAAAATCATATTACGTCATCAGCATTTAACTGCGCCAATTTTTTTTGCTTTTCTTTATTGACACGCGCTTTTTCAAAAAATTTTATTTTTATTTTTAGAAACGCGATTTTGAATATTTAAATGATATGTGTAATATATGTCATGGTGTTAAGGTGTTCCGAATACGGATTCGTCGACGTAGCTCGACGTAGTATATTTTCTTTACTATAGTTGTTTATATCTACTATATATATTATTATTCTTTATAAAAGATTATCGATCTTTTAATATACATTCATTATTACTGATTATAATCATTAATTTGTTATACTAATCTATACAACACTAATTTAAACTTACTGTTATTATTAAGGTAGTGTTCATCCCCAACTCAGAACCTACCACATACACAAATTAAAATTTAATGATTGCACGTGATATAGTTGCACGTGATTTAAAGGGGGTATTTCTGGTGTATGGATGTGTTTGTAGTTGGTTGCTCTATCTTGCATTGCATGATCTATCAACTAATTGATTAGAGTCTTGTCCCCTCTTGTTCCTTATCTTTCCTTATCTCCACTATATATATCTTTGCATACTACACATACAACATCATTGCTACAATACACTACACAACAACTATTGAAATCTTTTTATTTGACAGATTTTACTACTACCACAGATCATCAGATAATCCCCCTGCCCCCACCCTTTTCGCCCTTGCTAGTTAAACAAACTATCTTTTGTTCCTCTCTCAAACATTCAATAAGAACTTAAGTCAATAACAGCACTTCAATCAAAATGTCAACGTCTGACTTGCCTTCTCTTCTGCAAGATACTCTTCAAATTGTTAAAGCGATGCAGAAAGAGCAGGATGATCTTAAAGCGAGACTTACAGCATTTGAAAGCAGAGAATCAATTGATTCATCAAGATTGTTACATTTAGAAGAAATGCAAAGAAAAGATGCTGAAGACACTGAAAAGAACAAAAATGACAGTGAATCTTGTTTATTACATTCCATGTTAAACACAAAAACGGAAGATCTCAAACAAGCTCAAATTGATTTAGCTACTAAAGAAGAAGAATTAAAGCAAATGACTAAAAAACTTGATGAATTGAAACTACATCAGAAAAACTTAGAAGCAAAGAAATTTTTCCAATCTAAAAGTTCCAAACCTGCTTTTAGTTTTTCTGGAAATTCAAAAGATTCAAAAGCAAAACAACCCTCTGGAACTGAGAGTGCCAAACCTATTTTTAGTTTCTCAGGAGATTCAACGTTCAAACTACAACAGGAAGATTCAAAAGCAAAGCAACCTGGTTTTCGTTTCTCTGGAATTTCAGAAAATCTAGAAGCAAAGCAACCTTTTGGAACTAAAGAATCAACACCCACTTTCGTAATTCCTGATTACAAGAGTCTACGTTTGAATAACATAAGACGTTTGTTTCCTAAGATCAAACTAGATTTAGATGAAAGTGGAACTTCATCCGCTGAAGAGTTACGACGTGTAACAAAATATAAACCTCTGCCAAACCTAAAACTAAGCGGATCCAAAGAAGAATTATATGATGAACAGTTGTTGCGGATTCAAAAGCATCTGATATCCTCAAAGATTCCTGAACGTCACTGGATGCAATTGATTCTAGAAAATTATACTACGAATGAGTCATTCGGTCTTCAATCTCAACCCTGTGAAAACTGGAATGATTTTATGTACCAGATGTTTAGGATTTATCCTTTCTTTGTGAAGGAAGACGAAATTCGGTGTGAATTTCAAACTTTTACCGTTGATACAAAACTGCCAGCCAAAGAGCTATTGTTAACTTGGATTGAAAGGGGTCGTGAATTAAGCGGGTTGCAACTATTTGATATACAAAGGGCGAGATATGGACGATTTTTAGAAGAGTCTAAACTTTCAAAATATTCATCAGACCTGGATGAAATTCAAGATTACGATGCATTGGTGAAACACGTTAAAGAGAATGTCCCTGCTTATGTGGCCAACCCAGGCCTAGAGACAATCAAAAACCCGAAGTTTTGTACTTTGACCAACGTGCCTCGCATTTACTACGATTCAGATTGCTGTGAATTAGTCGAATGATTGAATGCATTGACAACGTTATGACTTATGGAATTACTTTATAATAAGAGTTAGGTATTGAGAAAATGCGATGTTGACTAGTCAGCAATCACAGCCTATTACACAAATTTGATGATCTCCAGTTTCTAAAGAAAATTGTATTCCCGTAACTATGTACATATATTCATCCGATGTCAATTGCAGTAGAGGGTTGTAAATACCGATTTCTTGAATCAATCAATCTACCCAAACCGTTTCATGATTCACCACGCAAATCAAGGTTAATCATCTTACTTCTTAACATCCCCTTCTTCAACATTTCCCAACTCAGAAGTAACTCCACCTTCTAACTCATTCACTTTCCCTTTATCGGTTGCATAGTTGATTAATGAGAAACCAACAACACCAAACAAAATTGAAATGCTCATGATTCTGAAAATCATCTCAGGTAAATTCAAAGACTGCTGATTTCTTGGTCCCCAATCCCCATAAGAGATGTAATATATAGCTTTCTTCTCATCAGGAGTAAGGAAATTCCATCCAAATTGTTGTTTCACATTCAAATAATTTATAATGTCCAATTGATCCTCGCCTGATAATCGCAACCAACGAGAAGGTAAATTAGTCACATCCATGGTATACTCTTCATCTTCCACTTCAAATTCTTCAGATTCTTGAGTTTCATCCACTTTTGAACTAGTCTTACTAGAATACAGTCTTGTATATGGTGAAAATGATCTGGTTGAAGGTAATGCGATGGGTCTTGATAGTAGTACTTGTCTTTTGTACACTGGTGCCAATCCCTGATTTATCACTCTTTTTAACATTCTGATGTATATTATTTAGTTGCTCTGTGATTCAAAACACTGATGTTTGAATCTAACAATTTTCAAGTGTAAGTAATTTAAAGAAATGGCTAAAGCAGACACATTATATCCGTGAGAGTAGAATAGAATCTGCAACTTCTTCAAGAGCGAGTTAAGTTTTAATGAGCGAAGCTCGATTGCGTCGATCGGCTGGCCAAGTATATGGCAGTGTACTTTGTAAATGATTATTATCGACTTCAAACCCGTTTATAAAGCTCTATTAATAATGTTACATACATATATAACTATATGCAAAATAATTTATTGCAGCTACTTTACCAAGTACAGTTTTCAGGTTCTTTTGGACCAAGAAAGGATCCAGCAAAGATATATGGTAGCAGCTCCCAAAAAGGTTCCACCAGCAAACATTCCAAATGGTAAGGTCAAACAGTAGTAAGTGAATACACTTCTTCCAGCTTTAGTAATAGAAACACATGCAGTGTCAAATCTAATGGCATATAACACTCCAAATATCATCGATCCAAAAGAAGGTGCACTCAAAAAAAAACCCCATGTAGATCCCAAAATGTCTACCCCCCATATCATAGCTACCAAATTCGGTAAGATTGTATATGTTGATCCTGTACCAGCACCACAAAGAGCACTTATAATGTTCAAATAATCGTAATTAATGGCAACGAGAACAAATGAGGCCAAAACAAGTCCCATACAGCACATCAACAATTGCACAGTCCTATACGTATCGTTGAAGTAATCAGACACTACCCCAGCTATCAATCGAACAAAAGTGGAGGATACACTGAATATTATAACTTGTGTGGAAACGCTATTAAGTTCTGGGTGACCAACAACCATTGAAAGAGAGCCCATGTTAGCCATATATAAATCAATAACACCACCAATTAAAAGTAACGACACATATGTCAGTTTCATAGTTGGATCTTTCAAGAATTCTTTATATTTTTGTTCTTGACTTTTCAACTCTTCTATATTTTCAGCATTACTAGTTACTGGAAGGAGAAGTGGCGAGGATTCAGTGGGATCATAAATTTTATAATCACTGTCTTCACCTTCCAAATCTAACAAAATTTCTTTCTCAATAGTAGATATGCAGGAAGCAATCCAATTGAAAGAACTAGAGAAAAAATACAGTCCAGCTAAAAATAGGAAAGTATTCCGTATATTCATCTCACCTTCCTCATCTTTGAAAAAATCAAGTTTGAACGCAAATGAATATAAAACAGATGAAAACCCATAAAGAGCAACAGGTAATGAAATACTGAGTCCTTTTCTTTCAGGGTAAATATGAGCACAGTTCAATAAAGATGCAAAATACGCCCCGGAAGTGGCAGTCCCAATGACGAAGAATGCAAATGCCATCACTAGGAAATTCAAATTAAATTCATAACTTGCAGTAGCAAGAATATAACCAGGAATCAAGGCAAAATTCACTAGGGAAAGTAAAACCATTCCGTAACTGTCAGCAATATATCCCAAAATAGGTAAGGTTAAATATAAACCAACCGACATCGATCCTGCAATTATATTAATCTTGAACTGATCATAGCCAAGTTTTGCAATAAACTGTGGGGTGAACATAGAAAAGGTAGCCACTGAAGCATCAACAAGACATGTTAGTAGTGATACGATAAAAGACCAAAGTCTAATTTGATCAAGAGTGTAACGATCACTTAGGTATCTTCTAATATGGAACGTTAAAGCATTTTCAATTTTGGAAATTGGAGCCATCAGATAGCGATATGAGGTTTAGAGATGTTGCTTGGTAACTTAAAGTTTTGGCTCCAATATACTAATGGGATTGAAACTTTTTTTTTGATCCTGAGATGCTACGATTTGTTTGCTCCAAATCATTATAAAACTTTATAAAAAATCAAACAGGGGGAAGATTTCGGTATTTATACCGAAGCCCAACTGATCTGAGTTTGTTGATATTTTTCAAGATCTGAGGTGCAACTCTACGCGTGGGGAACGCAGCGGAGATGCATCAACGGCCAGTTTCTTTGCAGGAAGCCGGAATTTTGCGCATGAACTTTTCCACCGGCCATAGAGTTGTAATAACTTGAAAAGTCGAATCAAAGTTATGTATAGATCTAACGCATACAGCTGTCAAACTAATAACTAAAGAACCACTCACAAAACTTGGAAAGGCTAAGTAACCCAGGTATTAACCCAGGTATTTGAGTTTTAATCTTAGATAACGGCACTTATTTGTTTATCGGGGATCAAAAACCGTTAGCTCGCCTAGATCTTCAGCAGGTAACGCCGAGGTTGGCCGCGCGGCACACCTGGCTAAATGATTTTGAGTTGACACGGAAATCTCCAAGAGCCTGATAGCTAATAGCTAACAACTCCATGACTACAAATTTTCATGCAACTCTGAAAGAAGAGATGGGTACATTTTTTCCATAGGATGATTAGTGTTTTTTTTCATCTATTAGGGTAGACGTGGCTGAACTATACGTAATATAACAAACAATCTTCACTTTAGTCTTCTAGACCAATCAAGTCTCCAGCAAAGGAACAAAATTACACCACTAGTGGCAATTCCCAAAGAGAATAACGCAAAAGTAAAACTCAAACAGTAGTTTTCCATAAATGAATGAATGTCAGCATTGTTAATCTTCACATCACAGTAGCTATCAAATTCAAAAGCATAGAATAATCCAAAAGTCAACGAGCCAAATGCAGGAGCACTCAAGAACATGCCCCAAGTCGAGCCAAGAATGTCCACACCCCATATAGTTGCCACTAATGTAGGTAGTAGAGTGAACATAGAACCATAACCAACACCACACATAGCGGTAATCAGGGTCAGGTTGCTATAGTTGATTGTAACCAGAACGTAAGTCACGGTAGAGACTGCAACCGATATAAGAATCAAAGACATATTTCCTTTAGCACTGCTGAGATAATCATTCAGGAACGCAACAACAATCCTAGTTAGAGTGGAAAACAAACTAAAGACACTTACCTGTGCACCAACATCACTAGATGGATTGGCCCCCACAGTGCTGGTTATGGATCCAAGATTCGTGACGAATAACTCCAACATACCACCAAGCAGAAAGAATGCTATATAAAAGAACTTCATCGTTGGATCACTCAAGAACTGCTTGAATTTCTTTTCATGAGATGTTTCTTCTAGGAAGTTTGCTGTAAGTAGAGAAGTGTTTTCATCAGGCTCCCTCGTTTCGTCTCTCTGTTTGTTGAAAACTATTTCCTTCTCTATGGTAACAATACATGATGCAACCCAGTTTAGAAGTCCAACAAATAGATACATGACAGCCAATAACATAAATATCATGTAAACCTTAACTTCTCCCACAGGGTCTTTGAAAAATGGAATCTGAAATAGAAATGATAACAGCACCGATGAGGCTCCATAAAATGTAACCGGTAATGAAATACTCAAAGCTTTTCTCTCTGGATATATCTTAGCGCATGTCAATAAAGAGCAAAAATAGGCGGATGATGTACCACATCCAATCATTAGGAATGCAATTGACATGTAGATGTAGCTCAAACCATAATTAAATGTAGCAGCCGCAAGTAAGTACCCAGGACATAGAGCCATACCAGTGAGAGCAAGTAATACAGGCCCATGAGAATCTGACAGATATCCCAGAAACGGTAACGATAAGTACAGCCCAACCGACATCATTCCTCCAATCACATTGATGTTCATTTGTGAATAATGTAGTTTCTCGATAAACTGGGCTGTGAACATAGAGAAAGTAACCACAGAGGCATAAAATAAGCATACCACCAACGATACTATGAATGAGTACTTACGAATGGTATCATTGCTGAAATGATCGGTGAGAAAAGCCCGTATATGTGAAGTTAATGCATTCTCAAGTTGGGATAAAGTTGTCATGATGAATATATATGTAAATGTATAATAGATGCTAGTCAAATGGAAGAGATGATTGAAACCAAGGTAGACAGAAAATAGCCTTGTGCCGTAGCAAAAAAAAAAAAATGCAAAGATCCAAAAATGCAAGTAGAGAGATATTGCTCGTATTAAAACAGCAAATAATAGTTGGTAGCTTTATCAACAGAAACGTAAGCACTACTGAAGCAAGAGGTGAAAACCAAGATGGTGTGCAAATCAATGAACAAAGATAGACAGACACTTCGCTGATGTGACTCAATTGAGCCGCAAAGGTAGGGAACGTGGCGGTGACTTTAAAAACTTAACTACAATGAGTACAAACTGGGGAATAAGACGTCATATGGATTGTAAATATAATTTAGTGATAAAGGAAAGCAAATTGAGTATGGTCAATAATCTATACCATAGATGGTTTTGTCGAGTACATATAGCTAGGGAATATCAACTGAGCGTAATGAGGTGACCTTGGCTCCTTCGGGTATGGATTCAAGTGCTTGTGGTCGATAATGTACTTGCCTGTGGGCTTGATCGTTTGATCCTGCTCGTTCTGATCATACAGTGTGACATTTCTGTACTTGTTTGTGTTTGGATGTAATTTAGGGTCGCTGACTTGAATCTTGAATGCTTTGAATGCGTTGTCGGCTTTATGTTGAGCATAATTATAATCTAACGTTGAGTTTTGGAAAATAGAGAATTTGGAAAATTGTGGTTCAAGTGATGTAACGTCAAGTTCCCTTTTGTTTTTCTCCGTTCCTTTACTAGTCTTGCCCCTCGAGATACCATTGTAATTTAGATGACCGTTAGCGAAGGCTGGCACAATATCTGTATGCAGTTTCATATTTCGGATCTTCACACAACTGCTGCTTTCCACTTTGTTGATAAAACAGAAAGCGGAATTAACCCACTCGAACGAGCAGAAAGCTTCATACCAAGGATTCGTGAAGAGTTCAACAGCTCCTCCCTTAGATTTGAAAACCTTATCTTCTCCAAATAGAGCTATGATCATTGGATCCTCAAACTGAATCTTATCTTCATTGTTATAAAACAAAAGATCTTTACTTTTGATTGCGTGTTGGAGACTTGATGACTTCAACAATCTATGAATATCCCCATTTTCTGTCAAGTACGAAATTGGAATCAGTAACGAGTAGTCAAGTAATTGCAAGTTTTTGATGACTCCAAGTGGAAACGAGCCAGTTATTTCTACAGGCTTTTCGCTGTTGAGCAAAGCCACAGCTCTAGTCTTCAAAGGTATCAGAAGCTTCTTCAAACCAAGAAATCCATTCTTCAAACCGGTAACCTCCAAACTTTTAGAGGATTCAATAGTTTTTCTAAGTCCCAAACGATGCAAGTTTTCCTTAGTGAAATATTCTTTTGCTATAAGAATACCGCTTGTTCGTTTTACATCAAACTTGGTTTCATAAGATTTAATATCTTTGGCGTATATCTCAAACCCGGAACCTTGAACCTGATTATTCAACAGTAGATTATGATAATCGACATAGCTTGAAGTCTCTGAATGAAGTTTGAGAACTTTTTGTGTCTTGGTTTTACTGTAAAGTTCCGAAATTTTCAATGGGATTATTGCACTTTGCACACTTCCCCAGAGCAGTAAGTAAATTAAAAACTTCATTTAAAATAAACTTCGAAAGCTAGCCAAACCTCTGAACTTCAAAAGCTTCTTGAATTTGGTAGAAAACTAAGAAGATAGAATAAAATGGGTATCTTCTTACATTCAATGATGCTTATTTCGGTCCATAAAGAATGCAAGGCGCCAAATTGAAAGAGGAACTATCAACAACCAATTCGTGGTCGCATGTCGGGAAGAGAAGGGACTACTCGCGATTTTTAACCTCTTTACAGGGCAAACAACTAGGCTTTTTTTGATTTAAAAGTTAATCAGAGGAAAATAGAGATCAAGAGGGATGGAACCATAACATAAATATCTTATGACGAGGCTGCTTCCATGTTGTAGGAAGATCTGAAGCGATTCATACATATAGAGCTATGTCAGCTTGGGTTTCTTGAATGGTGCAGAGGTTTGTATGATATCTCACGGTTGAAATTCCTAGCACGCTACGATGTTAGATATAAACTCTACAAGCTAACTACAATACTTGAATTGCTAACACTTCTGAAGTAAAAGATTACTGTTTGTTTTACATCTTATACGATTATTATTTATAAGATGGCCTCCCTTAGGTATTACACACAAGGCAATAGCTTTATGAGAGCAATTGCCTCTAAGAGATTGTTTTCGTCGGTTCCGTCATTAATGGAACAGTCTAAAACTACACACTTTGGTTTCAAAACGGTTCTTGAAGATGACAAGGAAAAATTAGTTCGTGGAGTTTTTTCATCAGTGGCTTCAAACTATGATGTTATGAATGATGTCATGTCTATGGGTGTTCATAGATTATGGAAAAAACACTTGATTGAAAAATTGGATTGTGGTATGAGACCAAACTCAACCGAACCTTTGAACTTTTTAGATGTTGCTGGTGGTACTGGTGACATTGCTTTTGGTTTATTGGACCATGCAAGATTGAATTACGGTGATAATTCCAGTACAATGACCGTTGCTGATATCAACCCGGATATGTTGAGTGAAGGTGCCAAGAGATGTTTGACAACTCCATACGCTAACTCTCCAAGAATCAACTTCATTGAACAAAATGGACAAACCATGAGTGCCATTCCAGATAATTCAAAGGATGTCTATACAATTGCTTTTGGTATTAGAAATTTCACTGATATCCAAGCGGGATTGAATACTGCTTACAGAGTTTTGAAACCAGGTGGAATTTTCGCTTGCTTAGAGTTCTCCCACGTTGATAACCCAGCTCTAGACTATTTCTACCAAGCTTACTCATTCTCTCTACTACCATTGATGGGTCAATTGATTGCAAATGATAGAGACTCTTACCAATATTTAGTTGAAAGTATAAGAAAATTCCCTGATCAAGAAACATTTGCTGGCATGATCAGAAAGGCAGGATTTTACGTCCCAGGTAAAGGTTACGAAAACTTAACTTTTGGTATTGCTGCTATCCATATTGGTGTCAAATTATAGTGATATCCACATTGACGTTTCAGTTTCTATGTGATTTCAAATGGCTATGATATGAAATATCTGATACTATAGTCTTGCTTTGTATATAGTTAGTTCACTACAGGTTGACTCTTTATTTTTATCTTAAATTGATGTTATACTGTCTAGACGATATGACTCCTTAATATCTACGATCCGTAAATTTGTCGTTTTTAATTAATTCTGTGTAGATCACCCCTAACCATACTGACATGTACTGACATGTACTGTAATTCACCCAACACCGCGGGCCACATAACCACAAGGTCTTCCCTGGCAATTTTTTTTCTCTCTCGCAGTGTCGTAGTAGGCAGTATAAATTGGCACAAGAATGCTCACCACTTGTTTCTTTCTAATAGCTCTTATGATTTTCCTCCTTTCTTTATCTTTATGCAAGGGCATTACGTGTATCAGTGAGGATTCGTCCGAGATCATGTTTTTGCTGGTTGAAAACTTTCAACTCGACTGCTTTCATTTGAACTTAGCTTTGTCTTTGGTCACTTGAGGAATTTTTGGAAACTTACTTATCTATCATAACAACCGATTAGAATCAACCTTGATCATGTCTTTGTACAGGTCTGGTAGTTGCTCAAAGCATTCTATACTTCTTTCAAGACAAGTTTGTTAGTTTTGATCACTCATAGCAAACGAATGCTCTAACCTTTTTGAGTAAAAGACTTTGCAATCTTTTGTTTTGTGATACCACTGGGATGATCTCAGAGCTCAATAAACCATTAAAATAAGCTTGGGATACTCTAATGCATCAAAAGGTGATCTTTCTATACCTTTTTGTACTTCTTTTGTCCCGAAATCTCATTTGATAAAGGTGTTGCTAGTCATGGAAGCTGACTTTGTCAGAGCGCTTTGAATCTTTCTCAAACGTGCAGTACTAATACTGCATTGTATTTGTAAATATCCCCTAGTAGTCAATCTGAAGGGTTAATGACGTAGAACTCCAATCTTTATATTGAAGTTCTCGTTCCATCAACTATAAATAATCACTTATTTAGTGTACCTTTATAGCTGTAATTTTCACTCACGCACGACTTTCAACCAGATATTTTCAGTTCTCACACTCGAAAAATTTCAGAGTGAAGCTAAATCTACATATAGGCAACTCAGAATGCTTGGTCTTGATTCTTGATACGACAAAGGAAACGTACATCAAACAATAAATAAATCACAATGTTCAAAAAGTTTACAAAAGATGACATTCATACACGCTCAAATGTGAAATCATCCATTCAAAGAGCGCTAAAGAGTAAGTTAGTTGCTCAGTATCCAAAGCTAGAATCCACCATTGATGATATCCTGCCGAAGAAATCTCAATTAGTGCTTTACAAATGTGAGGATAAGATTCAACTTTACCTAATAGACAATGAAGTTGTTTTCTTCCAACAGTTTGATGAATTGATACCTTCTTTGACTCTAGTCCATAAATATCCTGATGCTTTTCCAAGCGTGCAGGTTGATAGAGGCGCTATTAAATTTGTTTTGTCCGGTGCTAATATTATGTGTCCTGGTTTGACTTCTGCTGGTGCAAAATTGCCTGAAGAACCACTAGAAAAAGAAACTACAGTTACAATTTATGCTGAAGGTAAACAACATGCCATGGCTGTTGGTAAGCTTTTGATGAGTACAGATGAGATTAAGTCAGTTAACAAAGGTATTGGTATTGAATTATTCCACCATTTGGGTGATGGACTATGGATGTATCACGAATAAACAATATTTAGTACTTTGTATCTTTGAATAGTCATATGACATGATATGTTAAAACTTTTGTTAAAGTAACAAAGTGTAAAATTCGACGATCGACGCATAAATAACGATTCGCTTGTCTTGTACTACTAAAGGCAATTTTCGTGTCCCGCAAAATATATACACGTACATCTTCACACAACGTGAAAGACACTTATTTGAACGAAATATCAGCAGTAGTTATTGATTTTGAATCGTTAACATCTGATTCTGTTTTAACCTGGATAGCTGGTATAGCAATGAGTGGAGTTCATGAGAATTATGGAATAGTGATAGATTCAGGGTCTTCGGGATCAAGACTCCAGATATATAAATGGGAAGATCCTTCTTATCTTCAAAAGAACTCTAAAAGCCCTGAACAATTACGTTCGATTCCGAAAATCATTCAACAAGAAGATTGGTCTTTCAAGACAACACCAGGGCTATCTCAATTTGCAGATAAACCAAACCGTGTATGGGACGATCATTTCAAATACTTGATTGAACAAGCAGAGAAGATAATACCTGAAAATAAAATCTCACAAACCCCTATCTTTGTACAAGCTACCGCAGGTATGAGATTGATAACGGAAAAGAAGAAAAACAAAGTATTGTCTGAAGTTTGTAAGTCACTTAAGAAACACAGCAATTTTATGATTAGTGATTGTGAAAAACAGATACAAGTTATCGATGGAGAATTGGAAGGTTTATACGGTTGGATAGGATTGAACTATTTAAAGGGAAAACTTGATAACTATGATCCCTCATTACCAATAACAGATCATGATTCATATGGTTTTATGGATATGGGAGGTGCATCGACACAAATCTCGTTTGTTCCTTCTGACATGAAAGAGTTACAGAAACATCAAGCAGATCTGTACAAATTGAAACTAAGAAATGTGAATGGAGAAACTCAAGACTGGTCTGTTTTCGTTTCAACATGGCTTGGGTTTGGTGCCAATGAAGCAAGAAAAAGACATTTGAGGAACATGATATATTCCCTACCAGATGGGGTGAATTATGATACCAATGGTGATAATACTTACGATTTGGTTGACCCATGCTCCCCTAAAGGTATGAAAATTGAACAGGAATTGAATGGAGTTAACTATGAAATAACTGGCTCTGGAGACTACAAGACTTGTTTAAGATATATTTATCCTTTACTATTGAAACATTTACCTTGTAAAGACGAGCCTTGCCTTTTCAATGGTGTTCATGCTCCAACTATCGATTTTAAAAAGGATAAATTTGTGGGTGTTAGTGAATATTGGTACACTGCAAATGATGTGTTCCATATGGGAGGAGAATACAATTTCCTGAAATTTGAAGAACGGTTAAAAGAATTTTGTGAATTGGATTGGGGAACTATCGAGTCCAATTTTGAAAGTGGTGTGTATGGAAGTAACATTGAGATGCCACTTTTGAAGGATTCTTGTTTCAAGGCAAGTTGGGTAGTTAATGTTTTACACGAAGGATTTGAATTACCAAGACTTGGACTTGAAGCTGATGAATTGACAGATAAGGAGATCAAACTACTAGACAAAGAGGATAAAGATCATATTGCATTTGAGAGTGCCAAACTAATTGATGGTGCTGAACTCTCATGGACACTTGGTAAGATCATTTTACATGCATCTTCTCAAGTTCCTTCTAATGATAACGAACCGGTTGGAATTATAGCCAGCACATCAACACAATACATAACATCGTCATCTGTTATCAATTCGAATAATAATATCAATAATAGTGGAATGAAAATTCAGGAAAAAGATACTGATGTTTTCACTGGTAGTTTTCTGTTCATTATTTTCTCGCTTTTTTTATTTGGGTCAGTCGGATACGCTCTGTTCACTAAAAAATATTCTTCAAGAAACCTATTAAACAATAGAAATTTAAGTCCATCAAAGTTAATCAGCAATGCTGTGATTCAAGCTCATAAGACATATCAAGATTTGAAGAACATGGTTCTAAACGTTTATTATGAAAGATTGGCATCTTCTGAACAATCAAATATGTTGAGCGACATTCAAACAAACCTTCATCTGGAAGAAGGTGACCACCCTCTGCCCCAATCAAGAAAAGCTGCATCATTCAAGAGTCTGTCTACACTTCGGACCAGATCTACATTGAATTTACAGGAACATGATGTCCAGCATCCACCTTTGAATCATTCAATTTCGCATAGTTCCATTTTTGCACCTACAAATTTTTCTGGAGGCTCGATGAATACAAATGCAGAATCAAGAACTCCCGGATCATCTATAGGAGGTAATTTTGATTTCATGGGCAAGAAATATAACAAGTATGTGAATACCAATAACTCAAATATCCTTGGTACGCATCAACATGCCGCTGCAGGCAGTAGCTCTCATTTGGATCTAAAGTCACTAATGAAGAGTAAAACTGGCAATTTAGATTGATTTATTGTGACTAAGTGAATCATGTTATTTATATATTATATGTATGTATCAAAATCAGCTATTAACGAACATCATTTTAAAGTATTATGTAATCAATTAGCTCATTTTTCAAAAATTTATTATCAGGTCGTGTTTTAACCAATCTGAAAAACTTTCCTGAAATTTTTTTTATTTTTTTTATTTTTTTAAATTTTCATAGTGTATTAGGATCTATCTAATCAACAGGTAATAAATAGATATTCTCTTTATTGGTCTGGTTAAGATTTGAGTATATACATAATCAACAGTAAACTACACAATGAGAGTCAGAAAGGCGACATCCAAGAGAACAAGTACCCGTATGAGGGAAGGTATTCAAAGAAAAGCTGCAGCACATCGTAGAAAGGAGAATAAATTAGCTAAGAAGGATGTTACATGGAAGTCCAAACATAAGAAAGATATGGGCATACCAGCCAGTTTCCCATACAAGGATAGATTGATTTCTCAGATAGAGGAAGTGAAAAGAAAAGAAACTGAAGAAAGATTGAGAAAGAGAGCTGAAAAGAGAGCAGCTTATCAAAATGCTGCTGCTGCTGATGGTGACATGATGATGTCTGAAGGTGAAGATGGTGAAGAAGAAGAAGAGGAAGGTAATGGATTGGCTGCACTCTTAGAATCTGCACAAAATGCTGCTAAAAAATATACTGGAGATGATGCTGAAGCTAGTGATATTGAAGAAGATGAAGATGATGAAGATTTAGAGATTGTCGATTATGATGTTTCATTAAGTGATAGTGAAGATGCTCAAACTGAACAAGATAAATCTAGAAAACAATACGATAAGATTTTCAAAGCTGTTGTTGATGCTTCAGATGTTGTCTTATATGTTATGGATGCAAGAGATCCAGAAGGTACAAGATCAAGAAGAGTTGAAGAAGCAGTTTTACAAAATCCAAACAAGAGATTAATTCTGATTTTGAATAAAGTTGATTTGATTCCAGAAAACGTTTTGAAACAATGGTTAGATTTCTTACAATCATCATTCCCAACTATTCCATTGAAGGCATCAAATAGTGCTACCAATGCAACTACATTTAATAAAAAATTGACACAAAGTGCTTCATCTTCAGCTTTGTTACAATCTTTGAAAACATATTCACATAAATCAAACCTCAAAAGAGCCATTGTGGTGGGTGTTATTGGTTATCCAAATGTTGGTAAATCATCTATCATTAATGCATTAACAGCAAAACATAATAATGGATCATCAAAAGCTTGTCCAGTTGGTAATCAAGCAGGTATAACTACATCATTAAGAGAAGTTAAAGTTGATAATAAATTGAAAATTTTAGATTCTCCAGGTATAGTTTTCCCAGATTCAAATCAAAAGAAAAAAAATAAAACTCAACAAGAAGCAGAATTAGCTTTATTGAATGCATTACCTTCAAAACAAATCACAGATCCAATACCTGCAATTACTTTATTAATTAAAAGATTAGCTAAATCAAATGATATGGCTGAATCATTCAAAAAATTATATCAATTACCTTCATTACCATCAAATGATGTTCATGATTTTACTAAACAAATTTTAATTCATATTGCTAGAAAACAAGGACGTTTAGGTAAAGGTGGTATTCCAAATCTATATGGTGCTGGAATGACAATTTTGAATGATTGGAGAGATGGTAAGATTGTTGGATGGACTTTACCAAAGAGTTCAAAAGCTCAAGCTGCTCAAGCTGATGTTGAACAAGTTAAAACTTCAAGTGCACCTGCTACTAAAGTTACCGGATCTGTCGAACAGACAACTGTTGTTCAAACATGGGCTAAAGAGTTTGATTTAGATTCTTTATTCGCTGATGTTTTTGGTAAGTAGTTTATAAGTTGTAGTTATAGTTTACTTTTAATCTGAAAATGATTATTTCTCATTTTATATTTCGTCTAAATTGTTTTGCTGAGTAATAGAAGTAATAGTCACTTCTTTGGCTAGGAAAGTTTTAAAAATACCCCAATAAACGTAAACGTATTATGGAGTTGATCCAAGTCGCCGACTCAGTGTGAAAAATGTTGATTTGCCGAATGTACTGAGTAGTACCAGGCGAACGTTGAAATACGGGGCTTCGTTTAAGAGCGGACTTAGAGTGCGCGATACAATACAGGGGGACTGCAAACTATGGGTAGGGTCTTTGATAAGGGTGATATTTAGTAAATCTAAATTAGAATTGACGGTATATAAGATCAATAAAAAAAAATACACGATATATTAAACGATACTAAGAAACGACACAAAAGGGAGGTAAAACAAAGTAAATGAACACACAAAAATGTTTATCTATAAAGGATAAAATTAAGCGAATTTAGTTAAAGCTTGCTTAATGGCAGCTGGGTTAGCACCAATAACTTTACCAACTAATTCACCACCTTTGAAGAATAGTAAAGTTGGCATGGAACTGATATCTTGAGCAGATGAGATTTCAGGACTTTCATCAACATCAACTTTGTAGAAATCAGCAGTTGAATATTCTTTAGCGAATTTTTCCAACATTGGAGCAATCATCTTACAAGGACCACACCAGACGGCGAAGAAATCGACAACAACTAAGTTTGAGGCAGATGTAGCCTTTGTGAATTCATCAAGGGTTTTAATAACGGCAACCATTTTATCTGAGGAAAGAGATTTGAATTTAGATGTAGTAGTAGTAGTAGAAGTAGTTTTAGATATTGGAGTATTAAAACTATTAGAACGTTGAGCTTGTTGAGTTAAAAATTTATTGATTAACCAGACTATTGCAATTAAAATTAAAAAATTTAACATAAGTAATATCAAAAGGTGTATAGAATGTGATAGATTTTTTTAAATAAGAGCCAAAGCTATCTAATATATAGTTGAGTGATTGACAATTAGTGAGCGAAACTGAAAGGCGAATTTTGAACGAATTGGTGATGCGCCACAATTTATTTGTCAGTTGGCTGAGAAATCTGGATCTTGTTAGTTGTGGCTGGAGAGGGTAGGTTACTAATACATTACTATCCATTTGTAATAGATGTATATATAATGTATATATATCATGTATTCTATTCTAGAAGTTACTGGATGTTATAGACGTCTGCATATGTATTTGATGGTCAGTAATGTGATTACCCAAGGATCTCGTTATTGTAACGCACATGTATGCAATTAGGTGGGTGGTCTATGTGTTTGTGTGTGCGTTTCTCAGATCCAGATCTAGATCGAGATTTTATCAGACATATATATGCTCACATCCTACTGCCCAAGCATACAGTACAAATAATCAGGTGACTGTAAACAAATCAGCTTACCACCATTAAACTGCAATACAGCTAAGCAAAGTAAAATCAAGTAAAGTTAAAAATAACAAAGCAAAGCAAAGCAACCCAACCCTGATTGGCCAGCCAACCCACGTATCACACACACTAATATAGCAAGAAAGATCGACCCGCGTCGATCCGACCTTTGCCGCTGAAAAAGCAGCCTAGAAAAGGTCGAATGAACGAGCATGTTTGTCTTCGCGGGTAACAAATTTTGAAAATACAACAAGACAAGAGACAGAGAGAGAAACTATAAGACAGGGCAACCTACTATCATATATTTATATATCTTAAACTTAATCTTTCCATTCAAGATACTTCCAACTCCATATTGGACTAGATATTCCCTTGTCATTCATTACAGGATTATATTGGCATTTTTGTTGTACTGTATCTTTCAGTCTAACTTAAAGTGCTTTGAATTCGGTCTGTAGTAATCAAGTGTTTCTCTTCATTTATTTCACATCCATCTTTACTCAAATAATCAAGAACCATTCATCTCGGTTATAGCAATTTGAAATATTAAAGCACTTCAACTACAACTTGGCATCGTTATCCATAGACTACATAAAGGACCGTCTCATTATAACCCTTGTCATTTACCACCCGCCACCCCTCAACTATTTCAGACAAAGGCAACACCATTTTGAAGGTTCCTACTTTTGAATTTGAGTGACATTAATAAAAAGATAGATCTGTATTTTTATACACCATCAAATTATTTTAAAATATCGAATAATTCAATCTTTTTATCCATTCAGTTTGTTTATTGTGTGAGCGTTTCATTCAACTCTATTTGTGTGCTATTTTATTCCATATTTCAAGCTACATATAGAAGAACACATTCTACGTAGTTCCACCTCCATTTCCTTTTGATAAACTCAGTCATTCATAACTCACTCTTTATATAATTGAAAGGATTCACAAATAAAACAACAAAGCTTTCTTCAAGGAGAAAATATCAAAAATTATACTTAGCTTGAAAAATTATCAATAGTCAGCAATAAAGTATTTGTTCAAAAACACTCTTTTTTCATATTTGTGTCGAATTATTATAGATTATTATGTCATTTTTGTCATCACTACTCTGCTGTTTTGATGTTCAAGATAACGAAAGACAAGAAACTTCTATAACTTCTCATCACCCAAAACTTACAAAGACCCAATCCAATATACAAAGAGCACTGAGTAATAGACAATCTCAGTTGAATTTAACTCAAACCAAATCTTCATCCGATTTGAAAATAAAACCTATGCCCTCAACTCCTCAAAAACATATACCTGGTAATTATCAATCCACAGCCAATTCCAAAATGAACAACTCGAAACAAAAAGAACCGGTTGTTGAAGCTACTAAGAATCCTATAGTTACCGAGATTACCGATTTGAAAGATTCCACAGATAGTTCAAAGGATGACGAAACTATCAACGTTAATCATGGACAAGAAAATGCTAATATGGAACAACAGTATAACACAGCAGGTGAAAATTCCACTGAATTAACAACCCAAACTTATCAAAATGATGATATGGTGGAAGATGATGAATTACTGTATCAAGATGAAGACATGTATGATGGACAATACGAAGAAGTTGACTTGACAAGAATACAGACGGATCAAGTAGTTGCTGAATCCGGATGGTTATTAAATCCAGCACCAGAAAGTTTGAAAGGTAAAAAATGTTTGGTTCTAGATTTGGATGAAACGCTAGTTCATTCATCATTCAAATATGTTCGTCATTGTGATTTTGTTATACCTGTTGATATAGAAAACCAAATACATAGCGTTTATGTGATCAAAAGACCAGGTGTTGACGAATTTTTGAAAAGATGCGGAGAATTGTTTGAAGTTGTTGTTTTTACAGCATCAGTTTCTAGATATGGAGATCCATTATTGGATATATTGGATATCAATAAATCCATTCATCATAGATTATTCAGAGAAAGTTGTTATAACTACCAAGGAAATTACATTAAAAATTTATCACAGATGGGTAGACCATTAGAAGATTTAATTATCATTGATAATTCACCTGCTTCATACATTTTCCATCCTCAGCATTCAGTTCCAATTTCAAGTTGGTTCAGTGATACACACGATTGTGAATTGACTGATTTATTACCATTCCTTGAAGATTTAGCAGGCCAAGAAGTTGATGATGTTGGACTTGTTTTGGATGTGACTATATAAAAAAATTAAGAAAGTTTGTAAACAACAACAGAAAAATAAAGAAGTTGTGAAAAGAGGAACAAAGAAGATGTTTTTTTTTTGTTCATGTTATCTAGAAGAAAGACTGCATAAATTTATTGATGATTATTTTGCCAATTTACATATCACTATAAATAGGTTATCTTTTGAAGGCTGGTACTTCAAAGTTAACCAACTTTTGAAGTTATTCGTTGGAACATTTACTTTTAACGAATATCTTCAAACTAGTTTAGAGTAGTCTGACCGTTTGAATACAAAAAAACCTTCCCTCTCAGGATCGTATATATTTTGTGTTTTTATCTTAATTTTTATCTAATTTTTTTTTCAATTTTTATTTATCCCTCTTCATTATCGTTTAATTCCTTTTGTCAACCTAATAATACATAAAGCTATATATCATTTTTCCTTCACACTATAGTAATGAACGCGTCGTATCGTATCGCTCCGGGCTTCGGATCAACTTCGTAACCGACTGACACTAAAAACACCTCTCGGCTCGCTAATTTCAGCTAAGCTCCTTATTTCCCGCGAATACATGTGGCTTAGCTTGTTGTTGTTTTTCTTTATAACTATGAAGGGATACCCACGTTGATTCAATTGAAACGGGGAGGGGGGGGGAAAAAAGAAAACCATCTCAGACCTTCCTTTTGTTTTCCCTTTCAGAAAAAATCAATTAAGGATGTTGTCGAAAACCATTTTAGCAATATTATTACCTGTCATTGCAGCTTGGTCTCCAACAGATTCCTACGCTCCAGGTGATGTCAAATGTCCTTCCTATATATCCGATTCCGATTATGATACGGATGAGATCAAAGGTTTCATTAGAGCTGCAACAACCATTTCAGATGATGAAGCTGCATGGATTGAAAGCAGAGATTCAATAACTCATGAAAATTTGAAATGGTTTTTGAATCTAGCTAATATGACTGATTTTGATACCGATGAATATTTAGCTAATTTAACATCCATAAATGCCGATAATTCTTCAGTCTTAGCAACACCTAGAATTGGTCTTGCATTTTCAGGTGGTGGTTATAGAGCCATGTTAACTGCTGCTGGTGAAATTTCCGGTTTAGATAATAGAACAGAAGGTTGTTACGAACATGGTTTACCTATTTTAGATTCCGTTTCCTATATTGCAGGTTTATCTGGTGGTTCTTGGTTTTTATCAACTTTAGCTTTCAATAATTGGACTTCTGTTCAAACCATTGTTGATCAAACAGGTCAAGATGATGCTATTTGGGATTTAACTGAAAGTATGTTCAATCCTGGTGGATTCAACATTTTTAGCACTCTTGGTTATTGGGATGATATTGCTGATGATTTAAAAGCCAAAAAGGATGCTGGTTTCGAGCTCAGTTTGACTGATCCTTGGGGTAGATGTCTATCTCATCAATTTTTCCCAAATCTAACTGATTATGGTGCATCAATGACTTTCTCATCAATTAGAGAATTCGATGCGTTCAAAAATCATCAGATGCCATTCCCAATCATTGTTGCTGACGGTAGAGTTCCAGGTACTTATGTCATTAGTGCTAACTCTACTATCTTTGAAATCAACCCATATGAAATGGGTTCTTGGGATCCATCATTATATGCTTTCACAGATCTTGAATACATTGGTACAAATGTGACTAATGGTTTCCCAACTGATGATGTTTGTGTTTCTGGTTTAGATAATACTGGTTATATGTTTGGTACTTCTTCAACTTTATTCAATCAATTCATTTTACAATTGAATACTACTGGTTTATCTGGTGTTTTATATAGTTTAGTTGAAGATTTCTTAGAAGATGTCAGTTCAGATGAAGATGATATTGCTGAATGGTATCCTAACCCATTCTATCGTTCTGAATGGGCTGAAGTTACAACAATCACAGAAAATGAATCATTATTCTTAGTTGATGGTGGTGAAGATTATCAAAATATTCCATTAGCTCCATTGATTCAACCAGAAAGACAAGTTGATGTCGTTTTTGCATTTGATAATTCTTATGATACGGATGAGACATGGCCTAACGGTACTTCATTACTTTACACTTATGAGAGACAATTCTTTTCTCAATCAAATAGAACTGCATTCCCTTATGTTCCAGATCAAGCTACATTCTTAAATCAAAATTTGACAGCAAAGCCAACATTCTTTGGTTGTTATTCATCTAACTTGACTTCTTTAATTGAAGAAGTTGGTACTGATTACGTCCCACCATTAGTTATCTATATTGCCAATCGTCCATTCTCCTATTATTCTAACACATCAACTTACAAGATGTCTTATGACGATGATGAAAAATTGGGAATTATTCAAAATGGTTTCGAAGTTACAACTCGTCTGAATCTAACTCTGGATGATGAGTATAGAGCATGTATTGGTTGTGCCATCTTACAAAGATCAAGAGAAAGACTTGGTATGCCAATTGGTGACCAATGTCAAAGCTGTTTCGATGAATATTGTTGGGATGGTACCATTGATACCGATAGCGACGTTCCTGTTAACTTCACAGAGACAGGAATGACTAACGAAGATGAAGACACAAATAACACATCTGGTGCAACTTCATTGATTAGTAACCCAGTCAACTGGAAGACTGTTGCCGCGTTGTTGGTTGCATGCTTGTTAACCTTCTGATGTAGGTAAAATTTTAGCCACTCTTTTTAAATTTTATTTCGAAAAACATTCTGTTTTTGTTTTATCCCGTTATGTATATTTTATAGCCTTTGTTACACTCTGAACTCTTTTACTGCATGGACTGTTTATTATCTATTATGCTACAATCGATGATTGAAGTCTCTGCAGTTGTCAAAAAAACATCATATTCTGTTATGAATTACTATTATACTGTAGGATAAGATAAGATCGAATCGACGCGTCGGTAACTTTATGTAGAAGATCAATACTGAATTTTTCACAAGGTAAAAGTGATATCATCTCAACTTGATTCATTCTTTTTACCCATTACTAGTGTCGAAAAAGAAACAAACAATATGGCCAACTCAAATATAACGGATATATTCAATCCTCCACAATCTCGAGAACTAACCTCGGCAGAGTCCAAAGAATGCTTGCCTTGTCAGGTATTGCAAACAATAACATGCTTTGCTGCAGGTGCTTATTTTTCATCTGGGGCTGTTTTCAGCGGTGATGCTAACTATACCAAGAATCCAAATTGGTGGAGAAGTACAGTTAAGGTTGGGGGTGCCGGTTTGATTGGATTAGGGATTTATAGAGGTGGTTGTGGGTGGTTATGGAACACAGATGTAGAGTACAAGACTATCAAACTACTGTGAGGCTGAGATGGTCTTGTGTTTTTTGAGCCGATCCAAACTCGTTGTATATTGAAAATCATTGCCATACTTCTTACCCTAAATCATAATTTCCTGTATAATAATACAACCTTTGTTCATAGCTTATATAGGTATTTCGTACCATGTACATAGTATATAATTAATTTGAAGTACAAAATTGCTATAAAACTTTTAGGTGAACAACATGGCTTTACCACTGGCATTTCCACCAACTACCCAGTTCTCCACTGGATGAAGGCAGCAAACAGCTGGAACTGATGTGATTCGATCACTTGACAAATGAGCTAACTGAGTTCCATTTCTATCAAAAATATCAAAATAACGCTTCATGTTACCAATGATAAACTTTTCAACATTATCTTTAGGTTTTGCTTGCCATCTTGCTTTGAGAATTGATACCCACCTACCAGTCTGACAATTATGGGCTAGAGAATTGGTTGGTATTAGATTTGAAGGTATACCTTCGATCTCTTGATCCATATCAGCAGTAGCGGAAATGGTGAAATCTTTCTTGCAATTACTCACAGTCGAACCCAACTGGAAAATATGAATAGCATCTGCATACCCATTACATACAATATCACCCGAGCGGTTCCAATCAGCAGTGCTGATACTGAGACGGTTAGGATACGAACCAATACAATGTGGTGAGTTAGAATCCTCATAGTCAGACCAAACTGCACTTTTAGAGGATCTTAAATCCCACACTCTCATCGATCTATCTAACGAAGCAGTCACGAACTGGTTAGAATTAGAAGGGTTCACTGCAAACGAACCTATCTTTTTATCGTGACAACGTAAAATTGTCTTTATATCTGATCTTTTGTTGGTAACCTTTTTGGATCTAGTATCAAAGATTCCAAACTCACCACTCAAGGTTGTAAAATAACAGGTATTCACATCAACGAAATTGAAGTCTGATATCGAACAAGGATTACCAAACTCATCATCAAAATCCAATATCGATCTTGATACACTTTGTTCAATATCCAGTAATCTAATGGAACCATCATACGAACATGAAACGATCTCCGTCGGTTGTTCTTCTCTGATGGCTAACTTTGGAATGTGAGCACGGTGATTTCTGAAATGTGATATTTCTGGCTCTTCAATACTTTCATCATCCACAGACCAAATACCCATCTCACCTACTTTATCTCCACCAATAACAATTTTCCTTGTATTTGATGGATGGAACAATATGGATGTCATTCTTTCGGTTGTTAACCTAATTTCATTCGGTTCGAACTTTTCATACAATTCGAGGGACTCCAATTCAGTTCTTAACTCACTGATTTCTTTTGTCGCCGTACGATCCTTCGTGTCTTCATAGAAATCACCCAGTGATATATTACTCTTCAATTTTGAAAGCTTTTCCAATACAACCGACTCATCTTCCTCCTTCTTGACACTAGTACTTATCAAATCACCTAAGCTCAAATCACCACTAAGTCTGATACGTTTTAGTTGTTCGATTCGATCGTTCTCCTTCTTTTTCTCCTCATACTCCAACTTTGATTCGGCATCGGAATCTTCAAGCTTGACACCGGCAAGTCTCCGTGATCGACGAGTTGGAGCTGTCGGTTCTTGCTTCACCTGTACTTTCTTCTGACTACGAGATGAATTTGAGCTTGTATTCTTTGCCCTCTTTGCGGGTCTCACTTCTGAGTGAAAATCATTGGATACATTACTGATATTAAGCTTCTTGAACAATTCCTTGTTCCTCGAGATATTCAACTGCCTCTGCTTTTCAAATTCTGATAGTGCCATGGTTGAATCCTCACCTGACTTGTATAGAGCTCAAGTGGTAAGTGATAAAGATCCGATAAATTGAAAGTATCCAAACTCAACAGTCGCGTCTATTTAAGATCTCACTCGCAGACGCGTTTCTTTTGCGTCTCATCAGATTGTCACTTTTGTTTGTTTTGGTTGTTTTTATTTGTTGATCATCATCAACTCTTCAGGTTCGGTTCAATTGGCAAGAGCATCATCGAAGAGTGACGAATTGGAAAAAGAGCAACATGATTAAAAACAAACTGGACAGGTCGAAAGCTAAGTTAAGGGCCAAACACTCGTATTCAAATGGGGAAGAGTCCAACAGGCACGGAGTCTCATCTAATAAAATTCACAAACCAAGCATACTTGGTTCTCAATCATCACAGACGTCAAAATTGCTGTCCACCTCACAGCTAGGCCTAATGAAGACTAATGAAGGCTCGCTTGTTAGAGGTAACGCCACTCTATTTAGCGATGATGAAGAAGGTCTCTCACAAACTAAGACTAAAATGGTAAAGCCAAAGTCCAAAAGAGGCAAGCCCCATCATAAGAAACAACGGGAAGAAAAAACTTATACCGAACCTGATTATAGCGAAGGAGAATCCAAGGACGTTGACGAGATGATTGAGATTCCCTCGGAAGACGATGAAGATGAGTTTTATAGAAAAAATGCAAACAACAAGAGAGTTCTCCACATATACAAAAGCTTAGTGTCTAAGAAGTTGATGTACCACAAATGGGTCGTTTTACCTCCTAGGATAGTGGAAATGCTAGAGTCAATACTGGAGTTATACATCGAAGAGACGATATCGGGAATTTCTTTCCAAAATCGTAAAGACAAGTTACGTTTTAGAAATCTCGTGAAGGATGATTTGGTCACACCATTGATCAGAAAACTCAGGAGTATAAGATTACCAAATGGTATCAAAGAAAGCCATTTAGATCAAGAAGAACTCTACAATGACAACATTAGACTAGAGTCCAATTACAATGCTAATTTGAAGCAATTAAGAGCCCTAGAAGAAGAAGAGCAAAAAGAAATTGCCTTATTGAAACGTGAAACGAAGTTTCAAGCTAACTTCAAATCCCGAGTTGGAAGGCATCAAAAGAAAATGCGTTCTGAGATCAAGGCTCTTGAGCAGACGCTTGGAGATACCTCTCTGTTAACTGCTCTTGACGATGAGAAATCAAACACGCATCATACAAAGAGCCTTAATCTCGCAGAAAGGTCATTAGAGGTCGACAGTGATGCACACTACGATCCATCAAGGGATCCAGACCTCCAACAAGCGATTGAAAATTTGAGCAGGCACTTAACTTCCGTCTCTAGAAACGTTGAACCGTTCGAACCAATGGTTGACGTGCTAGACCGAGTCAGCAGTCTTCTACAGTTGCTTCAGTAAGATCACAAAGTTTGCTCACCTTTATGTATAATGATTGTTAATATATTTATTTCGATCTCTATGTAAATTGAACTGTTAACGGCAACCCATTTAACACAACTGGATTCTCAATCTCCAGATAGTTAACGCCAGTATGGTCATTGAACTCATGAATTTGAGACAGTAATTCGTTTGATGCTTTGTTAGGAATATCGGAATTAGCTGTGCCAATGGTGATGTGTGGAAACTCTGTGGCGACACCCAGTTTATCCAACAAGTTCCCATCGTAACCATCTTTGAAAATTCCTATAATTTCAACTTCAATACACATCAATTTTTCACTCCAAACTAATCTTTTGAGTTTGACATCGGCAGTGTAAGTGGCTGGCAATTTGAATGTACAACCATCCACACTTTCGTTGGTATCAATGAGGTGCTGAATATCTGATGCAAATGTCTCTTTAGTATAAGCATTGTATATCTGTCTCATCTTCAAATTACCCTTGACAGACATCAAATGGATTAAGGTAACATGAAACTCATTTTTGATTCTTTCATTTTCCTTCAAGGTATTATAGAACTCACAACCCTCCCCAGCGAGGTTCTCAATAGTTTCAATGATAGTATGTCTGTCAGGTATTGAAATGGCAAAGTATTGAGGTTTTCTGTTCCGCAATTTAGTTGGTGTTGTTTTGAAAACTTTAGTTGTGGTTGGCTTATAGGTTAAAGCTTTATCGAATGCCAAGGTGAATTCATCCTCTGTTGGCTGACGAATTGGAATATCATTGATATACTTCTGTAGAGCACCAATGATTGTTTTAGCATTTTTCAGGGACGAGTTTTCAGAATCAACACTCAAATCTATAATGAGATCAAATTTAGAATCCGGCTCAGAGTGTGGATTGACTGGTTGAAACCGGTTAATAAAACCTTTCATTATCATTTGCGCTTTTGGTTGGCCTTCTGATTCTACTTTGATTGACTGATGATTATCTCCTCTTCCAGTAACTCTATCGCTGGTAAGATTCCACAATTCTTTGGATCTGTGGTCTCCATTGGGGATAAAATTTAAACATATAAATTTCAACTTATCATCCGGGATCAGCTTGTTCAAGCTCTGGAAGTTTGAGAACATATCTTTCCTCTCGGCAAATTTGTGATTGTTTCTATCCAAGATGACAATAGGCTTTTCGATCATCATTTCCAGCACACTCGCCACTTGACGATCTCTAATGGGACCCGAGAAGTCATCACTTTGAACACACCCAAAAAGATCAGGAAATAAGTTAACCAAAGTCAAACTAGTTGTAGTCTTACCGCATCCAATCGTAGAAATAGTAACAAGGACATATCTATTGGTATTATTAGACCCGAATTGCAATTTCTTCATTTCTTCTTCCAGTTGCAAGGTGTTTAGTTCATCCCGTATCATTTCCAAGCCTGATGTTTTTTGTGCGTCAAAAAATTGTTTTCTTAGGGACACAATGCCTTTTCCTTCAATATACTTGATCTTCAAATCTGGATTTGCCTCAAGAATTGGAATAGCAAACTTTAGATAGGACATGCAAACCAATCTATGTTTGGTAATTTTCAAGTTTCCAAAACCTTGACGAATGTACTGCTTGGTGACCTCTCTTAATTGTCTGTATAGGAGATAAGGCTCTTCAAACTTGTACTTGAAGAAAAAATCAGCATTGGTATTCACTTTCGTAGATCTTATGACAAAACCTTCAACTTCTTCACCTTTGTACGTACCAGTCTTTGCCAAATCATCCAAAAATTGAAAGCTTTCCTCAAGTGTATCAAACGTAACAAATTCCGTTTCTTTGAATCCAAAGTATGTAGCAAAAAGTTTGACATCTTCAACAGGGTATGTTTTGAATTTTACGGTATTCAAGTTTAGTCCATGCAAATACAACCCAGCCTTTTCATTCTTATACTCTAAAACGTGTTCTTCAAATGAGTCATCACAAAACTCCGCAACGGCAGTTATACCAAGTTCAAAAAGCTTCACACCAAGTTCCTTGGTGTCGATTCCTTTTTGTTCAAGTTGTCTCTCTAGTGCTTCTTGTATGGCGATTGAGTGATTCTTACTCGTGTCCTCTCTGGCACCTGTAGAGTGTTTAGAGCATACTATCAGTGAACCATCATCCAATCCAGATATAAATGCTATACATCCATTTGATTTGACTGTTAATACATAGGGACCTTTGGTAGTTTCGAGGAGCTGGGATCTACTTACATTGTAAGACTCATCGACATTGAAAAATTTATCGTAACCACGGCATAGTATTTTGTTATCTGCAGTGAATAAGCCTCTAGCGTTGGTGGGCAATGTGACCTTGGGATTTGAGTAGTCCCATTCATTAAACTTCCAGCTATCAACTTGTTTTTCTGTGTTGAGTATGGTATTTGTGATTTTCTTGACTTTTCCTCTGCCAGGTTGAATCAACGCTTCATCCAAAGCAACAAAAAGTTGTACCAGCTCCTTCTCATTCTGCTCAGTCTCTTCTTTGGACAGCCGTATAGCTTTGAAAGACTCCATGCTTTTGTTGTATTTGCTGATCTCTATCTGCACCAGGATAACTTATGTATCACGTCCGACGACTCGATCGAGTACAATTTATAAGTCCGCCCGTTTAGCCAGACCAGTCCAAGAAAACTGTCATTCCGTGCGGCTCAGATCTCGAATATGCAGATAGTTACGGTTTTACTTTTTACTAGTGTTAGTCAGTGTCAGTCAGTGTCATTTATCGAACTAATCTATGAACTATGTATACAGATAGCTTATTTATTCAGCTGCAAACGGTTTTATATCAACCATATAATTCAGACCTTTCTGGACGTAATCGTATGTGATCAAAGTCACCGAAGAGCTGCAACTCACTTTCAACAATCTAGGCAACCAACCACTCCACAACTTCAAAGCACCTTCCTCCATAAATATCTTGATGGTACACGTCATAATATCCCTATATATCAATCTGTAATTCTTTGTTTGCATTCTTGTTTTCAAAAGATCAATGGGTTGAGTGGTGGCAACAACCGCACATGAAGAGGCTATACCCATTCCCATCAACTCAATTTCAGTGATAGACTCTCTAGAAGGATCTATAAACTGTTGCAAGAAGTTGTAAGTTGAGAACCAAACCATACTATTCATTGACTGTCTGAAAATCGTTATCAATGACCCTTGCTTGAATCCACTCAACCCTTTGGTCAAATATATCTCTTTGATAATCTTGAAAAATGTAGTTGATGGGTTCTTGTTATAGAAGTCAATATACTCCTTTCTGTAATTAAGGGGTCCTGTTGGTCTTTTGGTAATTTTGGATCTATTTGTTTCAGCTGTAACATAAGATGGTAAATTAGTCTGGAAGCCTTGTTTGTACATAGAATTTTCAATCATTCTGGTTTTTATATTTTCGAAAGGAATTACCCAAACAGTCTCCACAGCACCAGTAAGTAAACCAGCCACCACAACTCTTGGAGCTGATGTTTGACCACTGTCGTTTGCCATAAAATTTGAAAACTTGTTAAAAATGAGAAATCTAGTTGATGCTTTTAAAACGTTACCGGTAGCAAGAGCCATACAACCTGTGAACAACGGTCTAATAGAGTTCATTGGTATTTGATGCGGAGCCTTGATTAAGGCCTTGTTCTCAATCTGTGACGTTGTCTTGTAGTATTCAAAAGGGTATGTTAGCACAGACTGGGCAACAGCACTTACAGAGCCCGCTAGCATTGCTGTTAAAAGATTTGTTTCATCACTCGTTGGAAGAACCGGATCCATGTTGCTTTAGTTTTAGATATTTGACGGTAAGATGCCGGAGTGATATTCTATTTAGTGGTATCATAAGAAATCATTCTTATAAAGTCTAAAATGTTAAATGAGACAGTTTGCTAATCGACGCAACTTTTTTCCAGCAGAAACAGTTAGAGTCGATCGACGCATCAACGATTGCATCTTCGACGAAGTCATTTTGTTAACAATATGTGAATCTCTATATTGAAAGTAACTTTCACCCCCAGTATAAGTCAACATAGCTCACCGAAAGAAACCAAAGTTCAAATAATGTCAGGTCACGGTCTAGTAAGCTACAGCTACTTGGCTATATCCAAGACACCATCCTTCTCCACTGAAGGGTACAAGAATATAACCAAGCTAATGGACATGATTCCAGTGAGGTTGATCTCTTTCGAGAATCTCAGTCCGAATAAAGCTGTTGATTTCAAGGTGACAATTGATTTGACTAAAGCGAACTTATCAGATTCCATTCCATCAGAGAATACTTTGCTTGAAGTCGAAAAGTCCATCCTGGAAACAATTAAAGCCAACCCTATTGAAGATATCGATATAGTTTTTCAAAAAGATGATGCTAACAGAAAATTAAAGAAGCTGATTGTTTTTGATATGGATTCGACATTAATTTATCAAGAGGTGATTGAATTAATTGCAGCACAAGCTGGTGTTGAAGCCGAGGTGACAACTATAACTACTGCTGCCATGAATGGTGAGATTGATTTCAAAGAATCTTTGGCAAGAAGAGTTTTACTGTTGAAGGGAATCAAGTCAGCTAATCTATGGGAAGAACTTAAACCACAATTGCAGATTACTAAAGGTGCATCCGAACTGTGCAAAGTGATGAGTAAGACCGGATGCAAACTTGCTGTTTGCTCTGGCGGATTCTTACCGTTGGCTAATTATATCAAAGAGCAGCTAAATCTAGATTATGCATTTGCTAATCAACTCGAAACCGAGGTTGATAATCAAGGAGTGGAGATTTTGAGTGGCAAGACTTTTGGTGATATTGTTGATGGTGCTAAAAAAAGGGATCTCTTGGAGCAGCTGGCTATCGAGAACAGTATCGATTTAGGTGCTTCCGTTGCTATTGGTGATGGTGCCAATGATTTGCTCATGATGGGAAAAGCTGGATTTGGTGTTGCATGGAATGCCAAACCTAAAGTTCAACTAGAAGCACCAAGTTGTCTGAACTCAGACTCCTTGAAGGATGTACTTTATATCTTTGGTTACAATGATCTAGAGATTGCAGACTTACTTATGTGAAAAAATAAAAAAAAAACTTATCGAATCGTAAATTCTTTACATAGATTAACTAAAAAACCAATGAGTTTCAAACTTCAATCAAGTAATAAGCTTAGCTTTCACAGTTCCCAAAATACCATTCATAAGTAAAACTTCCTCACCATCTGTCAAGTCTTTGACAGAGATGGGACCTTCAAATATCTTCCCACTATCTAACAAAGATTGCCTCACAACACCACTAATACATCCAACTGAAAGGGGTGGAGTCAACCATTTGCTGGTCACTTCCCCTGTAATTGGATGTGTCACATCTCTCCAAAAGGCAACATTGCATACTGAACTTTCAGTAACTTGCTCAGCAGCGTTGTACAATAATACATCAGTGTTTTCAGCACCAGGAGGTATGCTTCTCACCCTAGCTTCCGTATAATGATTTCTATGTGTGGTCTTAAATGAAGTGAATGGGGAAATTGTCATTGGCTTAGAATCTAGATAGATATCATATGTTATTCCACAGTTCACATCATAAGCAACAGAACGAGTCTCTGGAAGAATGTCCAACTTCACTTGACCGCTTCTCTGTGCTAGTATTCGAATCTTAAGAATAGATTCTTTATCCTGTGATGCCAATGCCTCGGATATCTTAGAAAGTAAGAGAGATTCGGTGAAGTGCTTGATGTTGAAATCAAAATAATCGATCGCTTTGTTCAATCTTTTAGCGTGATACGGAAGCAAAAAAAAGAATGATGGATCTAATGGCATTTGCTGAATTGCTTCAGCTAGTGGTAAAGTACCATTATACAAACCTGGATCATATCTCAATGAAGATAGTAACTCGAATGGAATTGAATCGATGTCGAAAGGGGCAGTTAAATGGTCAGCCATTATTTGCTTTGCTCTATCATCAAGATCTGAGGTTGAACTGGGAGTCACAATGTTACGTGGCATTGTTGTGTTTATATATACATCTCAAATAGTTTTAGCTTATCAAACTAGCTAGATGAGTCAGAGAGGTGAATCATGAACCATGCATAACCTGATAGTTGAATCTCTGCAATCGACCCGTCTTTGATTGGACGTCGATCGACGCAACACGAGCTGACGCACCTCGTTCTGTTTCGTGGCATCTACTACGGCTGTTGAAAATGTTCCTTTGGCCAGGGTCCACCCCCTTTAAATATACTTTCCTGACCACCAAGTGGGCTTAATTGCATGTTGAAGACACAAATAAATAAAGCGTTTCATGAGTACCAAAATTCCACCCCCTTTGAAACCAAAGCCAAAAGTTCTGCCTCCAATCAAAGCTAAGAAGCCAGATTTGGCTTCATTGAAAATTAGTGAGGAGCAGACTGTCTCAGCATTGTCAACCTCATCGTCCGATAAACTCAAAAAACTCGAAGAATCAAAACCAGAATTACAAGATGAGTCCGATATAGTTTTGTCTTTAAGGGCAGGTTTAAGAAAGACAAATAGAGATTGGTCTACCTTTGAAAAGAAACAATCCTACGAGGAGGATGCGGAAGCTTCAGAATCCGAATCAGTCCACCCAGTCGGATCTTCAAGAAAGGCTTCTGAGATACCCATCATTAAACCTAAGCCAGCTGCCAAATTCACAAGTTCGAAAGATGATCCTGTAACACCACCTAAGAGATCAGTTCAAGGAGTCAGATTACCAGGATTAGCTAAAGAAGAGACAGAAGAAAAGTCACCGGTTTCAACACCAAGAGTTTTGACCAGGCAGTTATCAGTTCAAAGCTCAATTGCCAGCGATGACCAGGAGAAGTCAACTGGCAGATTCTCCGAAACTCTTAGAAGTATGCCGCCACCCCCAAGGCACATTTCGTTAACTTCAAGTAAGCATAACTCTCAAGAGGATATCAAGTCAAGTGTCACAACTGATAGACCAACACCGTCTTTACCATCAAGAAGTAGAACTGCTAGTGTTGTCAGTCTATCAAAATATTCAGACTCGGAAGACCAGTCAGATTCAGCTAGATCAAGAGCTGCTAGTTTCACCAGCTCCATGAAGAAGATGATGCCGTCAAGATCGAGCACATCTTTGTTACTTGAAGAGAGTACCAAAGCTGTTAAGAAGCTCATTCCTTCCAAGGCAAGTGCCAGTTCACTTTTTGACGAGGCAATGAAATATAGACGTTCAAGTGGCAGTAATACATCCGTGCCAACGACTCCTTCTAGGCCTAGAGCTTCTAGCAGTTTAACCACCCCTCAAATCTCCGGCAGTGAAGATGAAAGCGATCATACTGACGAGGAGGAGGCTGAAGAGGTGAAACCTCGTTTGCCTGCAAGACGGCAAATAGCAAATGATGGTGGAACAGCACCTGCTGCAACCCATGTGGGAGATGTCAGCGAAGGCGAGAATGAAAGCGAGGATGAAGACAGACCTCCATTACCAACTCGTCCTGGATTACCAGAAAGACCTTCATCCACACCATCTACCAAAAAGGCCCCACCTCCGGTGGTCTCCAAAAAGTCGAAACCAAAGCTAGTTACAGATGAGAAAAGTATTCATGTGAACGCACCACAGTTGGAGGATGCATCCCCACCACCAAGAAAACCAGAACCACCAAAACCAAGATTATTACAATCTAAAGCTATACTAACATCTATGCCTGCAGCTGAAAGTACTTCTCCGTCTTTAAGCGCTCCAGTGGCTGCTCAGTCACAACCACCACCACCTCCAAAACCAAGATCCAGAGGAGCTGCTGCTCCACCTCCACCAACTCCACGTTCCACTTCTCAAGTCAGTCAAGCAAGAGATTGGAAGCCTGTTGAGCCAAATTTGGATCTTTCTACTGGCTGGTTTGCTTCAGATGATTTTGATTCACATTTACCTAAAGATTTACAAGGATTACCATATGCTACATCATATGGCTACAACAGCAAGGAGAACTTCCGTGTGATTGTATTCCGTTTCCTGGATTTATCGACTTTCAAATTGAAACTTGAGTGGTCTAAAACCGGATCCCCAGTCAATTCTGTGACCCACGAAACTAAACACATACCCCCACCAATGGCTACGAAGCAGCAATTGTTGCAAGGTTCTCAAAGGTTTGGCGATCACGTTGCTTCATGGTGTGAAGATCACATATCTAAAAAAGTTGGTGATGGAGAGTGCTGGACCTTAGCTCATGATGCATTAGAAAAAGGATGTGGTAAACATTCATTTGTCAGCTCTGGTTTACAACATGGTGCATTGATTAAAACTTACACAGGTACGGAAAAGAAGGGAGAGAAACCAATCGTGAAAAATGAGCCAGCAACGGATATACTCAAAAGAGGAGATGTGTTACAGTTCAAAGATTGCTGCTTTAGGTTCCCTCATAAAGCTATCTTCTACGGCTCTCCTGATCATACTGCTATCATTCTAGAAGTCGAAGAAGGTGAAGACGGCTTCGATCAATTGACCGTGGCTCATCAAAACGTTAACGGCTCTAAAGTCGTTGTAAAGGAGAAGCTGGAATTGAGTAAGTTGCTAGAGGGTGAGTTGAAAGTTTTCAGACCTGTCGCTGCCGATTGGATCGAAGAATTGACTCCAATGTGGTAAAGCAAAGCTGATTCACCAATTTTCACTGTAATTTTAATTTTAAACACTTCATTTTTTTGATATGATATTAACGTACATAGAAGAATAAAAGTTTTATTCTTTATAAGTAAAATAATTAATTATGAGGCTTGATTTTAGATCTTTCCCACATCTTCTCTAAACTTTTCTTGAAGATAACAACATTATGATCAATGATCGAAATAGCGGTAGAGTCCCTCGTATCCTCCAACCTAGTCACAGCAACCAATGCTAACCCTCTAATCATCTGATGTAGGTACAAGATCGAACCAGATTGTAATCTCGAAATACATTTTGTTGGTTTAGATACAGCCAATGTCGTAGTATCCACTTTGACTCCGTTGGTTCCCATATTACCCGTCTCGCTTACCATTCCATCAGGAATAACATCACCGTTACTGCCATTACCGTAGTTGTGCCCACTGCCATTCATAATTTGAGAATTGCTAGAAACACTTTCATATAGTCCATCAAGGTCTATCGTCACATCAATGAACTCAGCACACACTTCGTACGTTTGAATATCAACAGGGGAAGAGTCAGTAGCAACATATATCTTGGAGTTCACATCGAATAGAAAAACTTTATCAAAGTTACTATACTGCATCAACAAATCAAGTAAATTTTCCAAAGCGGGCAATTCATATATCAACTTCTGAACAATTCTGGAAAATGCTTCATAGATAGAGTGATCAAAGATGGAAGTCAAATAAAACGAAATTTGAACTCCTTCTAAGCCATAATCCAACAAATCATCACCAACTCTAGCCATTATATCTCTTTGAGTGTCCAGTCTGAAATCTTCCGACAATCCATCTATTTTATGAATCAGAATCTCAATGTGTAGTTTAGGATTGATGTTGCAGGCATATTTAATGATGTATGCTAGATTTTGTAATGCACTTAAATACTCATCTTGACTGTCTATAACGTAAACCAATGCACCAATGGATGCAAATAGCTTTTCTGAGTCATATAACGAAGGTTCAAATAAGTTCAACTGGCCAGGTAGTTCCATGACGGCCAGATCGATTAAAGAAGTGAATGTCTCCGTTGTTGGCTTTGATGTACTTTCCAAGTATAATGTATCCAACGGTTGCATATTATGAAAAACCACCTTACATATAGAGGATTTACCAGATCTTTAGCAAAAAGAGAGTTTGTTAGTAAAAAAGATTATGTTTAGAATATATTTCGAGAAAAAGCTTATCAATCGTACCTTCTAAGACCCATCAAGAGAATGGTGGCATTGTTGTCTTTGTCCATGACAACATCCGCATCTGAAAAGTCAATATTGCTCATGGTGGACGTTGCTTATGTTGTAAGAGTATCTGATTGTCCAGATGATACTGCAAAACCAACTAACAAAAGATGTTAGCTTCAAGAGTCCGATTCTGCTGGGTTCCCCAAACCTTGTTCTGTACTGATGCTGTGTCTCTCATTCCAAAAAGAGTACATCTTTCTCGTGGAGATAAATGAACCCGTGCACCAACATATACAGATAATCTCAAGTCGATCGACGCGGTAGGTTTTTATAGTTAGCGGCTTTGTGGTTTTTCAGCTGGATCTGGCTTCCCGGCAGCTGGCCGTTTTAGGCAATTCGATAACGCTAGTACAGAGGAGTTGGGTTCCCTGTTTACTCCTTGGAACAGGTTTTCCGTCCATTCTGTTGAAGTATATATAAACTTATTAGTTTTCCTCAAAAACTTCTTCTTCACCTTCATCACCCAGTTCTGTTTCCTCTTTCCAAGCATCTTCTCAAATCTGTCCTGAATAAAATGTCTACTATCGCTGAGAAGTATTACCCATCTGAACCTGAAAAGCCTGTCATTAAGACTGCCATTCCAGGTCCTGTCTCTCAAGAAATGTTGAAACAATTAAGTGGTGTCTACGATACTAAGGCTTCGTACTACGTTGCAGACTACTACAACTCTATTGGTAACTATATCTGCGATGCTGATGGAAATATGCTACTTGATGCTTACTGTCAAATCGCATCGATTGCTTTAGGTTACAACAACCCAGAAATTCTTAAAACCACTAAATCAGATCAAATGTCTGTTGCCTTGGCAAACAGACCAGCTTTAGCTTGTTTCCCATCAACTGATTACTACAAAATTCTAGAAGAGGGTTTGTTAGCTGTTGCTCCAAAAGGATTCACAAGAGTTTTGACTGCCCACACTGGTTCCGATGCAAACGAAATGGCTTTCAAAGCTGCTTTCATTTGGCAAGCAACAAAAAAGAGAGGTGATGCTTCTTTCACTGCTGAGGAACTAAGCTCTGTTATGGATAACAAACTTCCAGGTACATCTGACATGGTTATTCTTTCATTTGACAAAGGTTTCCATGGAAGATTATTCGGATCGTTATCCACAACCAGATCCAAAGCCATTCACAAGTTAGACATTCCTGCTTTCAACTGGCCTAAAGCCCCATACCCTGCTTTGAAGTATCCATTGGAAGAACACGAAGCTGAAAATAGAGCAGAAGAACAAAGATGTTTAGATGCTTTTGAAACTATTGTCTCACAATGGCCAGGCAAGATCGCTGCCACTATTATTGAACCTGTTCAATCAGAAGGTGGAGACAATCATGCATCACCTTTCTTCTTCCAAGGTTTAAGAGATCTAACTACTAAACACGGTATCTTGTACATCATTGACGAAGTTCAAACTGGTGGTGGTGCTTCCGGTAAGATGTGGTTACACGAACATTATGGTATCAGCCCAGATATCGTTACTTTCTCTAAGAAGATGCAAAACGCTGGTTTCTACTTCAAGGATAAAGAAATTGAAGGTGCCATGCCATTCAGACAATTCAACACCTGGTGTGGTGATCCATCTAAAGCTCTTATTGCTAGAACTATCTGTCAAGAGATCATGAACAACGATTTGTTAGACAACACAAGTAAAGTTGGTGCCTACCTTTACAGCAAGTTAGAAGATATACAAAAATCTTACCCAAAGTTGGTTTCCAACTTGAGAGGTAAAGACAGAGGTCACTTTATTTCTTGGACCATGCCAAATGCATCCATTAGAGATAAGTTTTTATTCATTTGCAGACAGAACGGTTTGAACATTGGTGCCTGTGGTGACGAATCAGTTAGATTGAGACCAACATTGACCTTTGGTGTCAAACATACCGATATCTTGATTGATATTGTGTCCAAGGCTCTATCTCAACTATAATAATCAACCTTTAACTTAATTCTTATATAAAACATTTTCTCTTCTCTTCTACTTCCTTGATCAGGAAGTACTCTTGCTAATACAATATCCACAACAAAACTCTCGTTTCAAAAGATGAAAAATAAATTGAATTGTAGGTCGTTACGTATTCAATCATACTATAATCATTTATAAAATTATTTATTCTTTTGTTATAAAGTAAAATACAAACATCTGTCCAAAAACAAGTGCTTAATAGTACATAATTAGAAACCATTCTTCTTTGCCTTCTTATCAACGCCGTTGACTACCCCATCTTCCCTCTGTCTCTTCTTTTCGGTGAACTTGATCATATACCTCGTCATATAATCCTTAACAAATAACTTGACCTTAGCTTTTTTATCAGCGGACAACTCCTTGGGAACAGCACTCACACTATCACTATGTCTTTTCAACTCCTTTTCTGCCAACAAGTGAGTTATTTCTCTAGCACGGCTCTTCAAATTATCTCTTCCAATCTCTTGCTCGTATTTCTTGATCATGTTAGGCACCAATGAAGCAAATAGTTTCATCCATTGTTTTTCCAACTTATCCTTGTCTGTTGTTTTAGGCTTGTGTGTTTTCTTACTCGAACCAACGTAATTATTGATGCGGTTCTCCTCCAACTTTTCCGAGCCAGAAGCAGCGACCGATGCATCCGCAATGATAGATGACAGCTGCTTCATTCTCATTTCCTGTAAATCCAAATACTGTTGACGCTCCTTTTGTCTTTCTTCTTCCAATTGCTTGATCAACTGCTCCTCTCTTTCTCGCTCTTTTTCCCTCCTTCTCTTCTTCTCTTCATCATCCGATACAACACTTGTAGCGGTAGTAGCGCTCCCAGTCGGAGCTGGTGTCGTAGGCAACGAGCCTCTCGGTCCAGATGGCAAACTTTGTGGCCTTTCCCATTGAACAGCATTTTTTCCTCTATGGAAGTAATATTTTGTCTTTGATTCGGGGTCGATTGCCCACTCCCAACCAGGTGGTAATACCACACCTCCAACTTTTCTTCTTTCTGGAACATTTTCGATATCGACAGTATCATCTGAGGACTTGATTTGAGAGCCTGGCTTCACTGGTAATTTTTTAGGAGTTCCGGCTATAGCAGAACTCTTCACTCTTCTTTCATCCAAATGAGTTTCAAGAATGCCATGCGCTTGACCACTTTCGCCTTTTTTGGGTATACGATAGACGACTTCTAGCTTGTCCCATTCCTCTAAAGTCTCCTTGATTTCTTTTCGAAGATCTTCATCTTCGGTCTTTTGTTGAGCTTGAGCCAAATAAACATCAAGTTTACAATTCATAATAGTGTTTCTGGCTTTTAATGGTGGCCAACTATTGAGCATGTCCAACACATTAGCAAGTAGCTGGTCTTCAATACGGTTGAACACTGACCTGGATTCTGTATGTGCCAACAAACTTTTCAAAACGGAGCTTAATGCTTTCATACCATGCAACTTACTGAATATTTCAACCATAGCAGAATAGTCTTCGGCTGTATTGATACGTTCAAATACTTTTTGCATAACGATAAAGTCCAGTTCAGGTTGTAGTAGGCACCTGACAACTTTCGAAATGTCGCTTAGCGGAAGAGGTGTAACTTCTAACGATTTAACAAATTCCACATTGACATTAGAGTCGATGTTATCCTTGGTGACCGTAACACCGATCTTCTTCTGCTCTTTGATCCATTTCTTTTCAGTACTGGATTTAACACCGAGGGCTTCGGAGATGGCATGTGGTAACAATCTGAAAGTTTCAGATTGAGTTTTCCCTCCCATAACTCCCAAACAGTTAGCAGCTCCACAATAACATGTTTGTGGCTTAGCTCCATATCTGTCAACATTATAATCAAATGTGATCTCTTCTCCTTTTCTGATTGTTCTCTTCGCAAAGATTCCCATTCTGAATCTTTTCTTGACGACCCATTTTTCAACGTAAGCGTTAGGATCGCATGAATGATTACAGAACCTACCTATACTGGCCATTTTTGTAGCGTCGATGATTTCGTTGTCTTTGATTTGCATAAAGTAGAAATGCTTAACACCTTCGTCATCATATTGTATTTTTCTTGTTTCGTACAATTTGTTGTCAACAATCTCACCCTTATATTCAACAACCAATGAGCCTGCAGGAATGTCAGAGTTGGCTCTCATACCATAACCTTTACTTCCAGCATGAAAAATAGAGACATCTGCAGTCTCATTCTTTTGAAAACGTTGATTTTGACAATCAACACCACAGGAACATTGATCATCAACACATTCTATATTTGTCAATCGATTGATACACTCCGATTCAGGACCACATGCCACGTTCCTTCCATCAGATATGACTTCATGACAGTCACACGACATAAATTCATCTGAAGCCGAGTAGATATGAGCGATTCTTTCGTTATAAATATTTTGCTTTAAGTTAACAAAACCTTTCAAAGCTTCCTCCGTGACGTCGGGCTCATCCAAGAACAACTGAGGACCATCTGGTAGAGGAGGAGTAGTGGATGAGCGATCATCATCATCACCGTCAATTTCTATCACCACAGGCCTTGATTTTGCCATGACTGTATATTTCTTCAACTATCAACGAGTACCTTTTGAAACTTTAGTTGGAAACTAGTTTACAATGATTGTTTAACAAAACTTTAACTACTCTACTCAGCACGCTAAGTTGGCTTCCAATGGTGGAAAAACAAGAATTCAAGCTGAAAAACAACGTGGATTTCGCAATCTCGCGTCGATGGACGTTTAATCTTTGAGGCGTCGATTTGCAAAGAGATATCTGATCTGTATGTATTGTAATCTATGACTTGCCGTTATCTTTGCTATTCCTCTAGGGTGTCCCTTCATTGCCAATCGGGGTATTATGGTAGATAAACAGTATGAGTCATATATGGTTGCGAATCAAGCTCAACAAACAAAACAGTCCTTGTTTAGGAGCAGCTCTAGGTCAAGAAGTCGAAGTAGACCCAGAAGCGCTTTAGAAAAAGAATCAGACTCAAATCATCTTACATTGAGACCGTCAAATGTTTTATCTATTGCTTCTGAATTAACCTCAAACGAAAGGGAAGATTTGAAACGCTCGGTCAGTCATTTTCATGACATTGGTAAACATATTCAGAGGTTACCCCAGTTTCACAACTCGGACGAGTTCTTTCAATGTTTAAGCAACTTTACGAGCGATGCTACGCCAGTTGACTTGAGTAGATTTGAGTCACAAATTTTTGATGCCGGTACGGAGAACTGCAAATATGAAGTGATATTGGAGAATCAGAGAGGAGCAACTGCCTTCGGTATTCCTCTTTTCAGTAAGAAATCCCTTCTTTTTCCACTTGATCCTCCAACTTACCAGACTTTAAAAGGTAGTGATGTTAACATCCTTAATTTATATCCCTTGCCGGGGAGAAATTGGGCGTGGGCGTGGGACAGTTGGCATGTTTTGATGATCAATGATGTGGATGAAGAGGGATGGATGTACTCAAATGTGAGATTTGGCAGCCGAAAGTGGAAGGGTGTCGCCAAATTTGGTAATTTTGTTAGAAGAAGAGTATGGGTACGATTGAGAGTCAAAACTGCTGATCAGGACTTAGAATTGTATGAAAACGTGCCCCCTATATTGATAGTCAATCCTATGTTAGATTTACCCAGCGAGGTGCCGTCACCGTGTGAGGAAGGTGCATCTGTTCAGGAGGAAGATACAGCTGAAAGAAAAAACAATCAACCTCATATCAATGTTGTTATCGATAGTGAAACTTGTGATGCGCCTGATCAGTTCACACAAGTTTCTCTTGATCAGCGGTCTGTTCAATTTAGTGATTCAGAAGCTCGATCAACAATAACAGCAATTAATACTCATGATGAAGTCATTTCTTCGTTATCGGGTGTTTACAATACTTTGCTCCAATACAAGATCGATCGTCTCAAAGTGGACGAGTTTACTGAGTTTTTATTTGCTACTGATACCGACACGCTTCAGTTTTTGATCACAGACTACAACAAGAGAGATATGGACAGCTGGCTATCGCTTTTACTATCAACCATCGAGTTTGATAAATCTAAAAAATCATTTTTGTCGAAATTTGAGACACGTTTGAACGAACTTTTGAAAGCAGAACTACAATACGCAGATGAGCAGGAGTTACTCGTAGTAGTGAGCGATATACTACATACAATGCTTGCTGATAGTTTCTACGACTCCGAAAAACGTAAATAAGACCTGAATGATACATATTCAACATTGTTGATCTAATAAATATATACAAGTTTTCTAGATATTTTGAAATAGAGTATTAATCACAAGTGCCTTTTAACTTCGACTTCCTCAATTGCCTCTAATATATCACCAGGCAGCAAGTCTGGATCCCCTGCTAATTCAATACCACACTCGACACCATTCTTAACTTCTGTAACGTCATCTTTTTCAATCTTCAATTGAGATATACGACCAGTGTAAGGAACGTAATCAGAGTTTGTCTCTCTTGTGAGTCTGACAGTAGCATTTTTCTTGAAAACACCTTCTATAACCTTTGAACCAGCAATACGGAATGTTTTCTTTCCTTTCGAAATTTCGAAAATTTGTCTCACTTGAACCTTTGACACAACCTTAGTTTCTACTCTACGTGGTAGCTTTTCTGTCAAAACCTCAAGAACATTTTCGATCAAATGATAGATAACGTTGAATTCTTTGATCTCAACTCCAGCTAAAGCGGCTGTATTCTTTAGTTCCTGGGGAACCTTAAGATTGAAAGCCAATATTGTAGCACCAGCCATCTTTGCCCTTTCAATATCAGACTCCGTTGGTGTACCCACTGCATGGAATAAGACACGGGAATTAACCTCATGATTGCCCAATCCTTCAATACTTTGAGCGACAGCCTCAGCAGAGCCACTAACATCAGCTTTGATGATGAATGGCACGGTTGTGACTTGAGACTTTTCGTGCTCAAACAGCTCTGGTTCCATTTCTCTGATTTCTTCCAATGTGAAACCAAGTTGTTGATGTGATTGGATCTTCTGATCACGTTCTGCTTTTTCGGCTTGTTCAATTCTCCTTTTGTTTATTTCTTGAATATGTGAGGCTTCTTCAAGTAATCTATATCTCTTTTCCCTATTTCTAATAACTTTTTTAGCAATCGCCTCGCTATCTGCTTGAATGGTGTACTCACCTGCATCTGGAATTTCCTTCCATCCTGAAACCTCAACAGGGGTAGCTGGACCAGCGACCTTCAAAGGCTTACCATGTTCATCTCTCATAACTTTTACCTTGGCCCAAGTTGTACCTGAAACTAGAATTGTACCAGGTTTTAGTTGACCTCTTTTCACCAAAAATGTGGCAACCTTACCCAGTCCTTTCTTGATTTCTGACTCTAGAATATAGCCTTCTACTGGGACCTTAGTGATAGGAGACTTCAACTCCAACATATCAGAAACAGTCACGATAGTTTCTTCCAAATCATCCATTCCCATTCCTGTTTTAGCTGAGATTTTAACGGTTGGAATTTCTCCACCATAATCTTCAACATCAATACCATGAGCAGACAAATCTGCAACCACTTTATCTGGATTGGCCTCCTCCTTGTCACATTTGTTGATAGCAACAACTACAGGAACACCTGCTTTTTTGGAATGTTTGATAGCCTCTATAGTTTGAGGCATAACTGAATCTTCGGCTGCAACAACCAACACAACGACATCAGTAATGTTTGCACCCCTCTCTCTCATTTTTAAGAAGGCAGCATGACCAGGTGTATCCAAAAATGTTATATTCTTCTTTGAAATAGGAGTCTTCACTGAAAAAGCACCTATGTGTTGAGTGATACCACCATGTTCACCTTTCACTATCGATGATTTTCTTAGGTAATCCAAGATCGTAGTTTTACCATGATCAACATGACCCATGATTGTAACTATAGGAGCACGAGGTAGGGCATTTTTATTGTCCGAACTGGGAAAGAGATCAAGACCTAGATCGTCATCTTGATTAACTTCAAAACCATACTCATCGGCAATCAAATGTGCGGTTTCGAAATCTAAGATGTAGTCGTTTGTCATATTCTCAAACCCAAGCTCCGCTAGATTTTGTAGCAAACTTGGAACTCTGACTCTTAGTATGGTAGAAAAGTTTGCCACAGTTATGAATGATGGTATATCAATCTTAGGTTTGCTTTCTTGCTTGATCATAGTCGTGGCTGGCTTAGCATTGGATACAGGCTTTGGTTTCGATTTTACACGAACTTGTTTGGTATTGGTATCTGCAGTATTTCTCTTATCAGGTGTAGGAGTAACCTCATTTTTTTGTTTTGCTTCCTTTTGTGGCGGGCTCTGTTGAGTCAACTTTTCGATTGGTGGTTCTTCAGCTATTATATGTGGTTCCTTTGACGCTTTGGGAGGTATACTACGGTTCAAACCGGTGGTCTGTGTCGATTCTTTCTTTCTTTTCGATATTCCTGGTGCCCGAGCCTTAGTGTCACTCGTAACAGATGACTTAGAACTTTTGATAGGAATGAACTTCTGGCTAAGGGTTTCACTCACCTGTGGTTGCTGAACCTCTTGCTTTCTACCAGATCCAAATCTCGATCTTTTAACTGCATTAGAATAGTGACGAGCATTGAATAGCGGATTATAAGAGCTAGATAAACTGAAGTAGAGTGGTTTTGCAGCTCTTACAGCTGATATTCCACTCGATATCATGTTGAGGTCTCTGTCTGGTTGTGGAGTAGGTTAGTTGAATGTCTTAACAAAAGTCGGAAATCGGCTACAATTTTCAAAACTGTCCTGTTTAGACAAGATCTGAAAAATTTTGAGGTTATGAGGTAAGCCGTCTTCCTATTAACGCGCTTGATAGATATCGCTTATCTCAGCAATATTACAAGAATAAGTGCCTTAATGACATATAACCAAATGCTATTTTTTATTCATCTATAAACAACGACAAAGTATCTAAATATATTACAACAACTCACATCAATCTAGGAGGTATCAGCCTGATCAGATGATCGAGCGTTTTTTGCAGGATCTTCTCGCAAGCTAGAAATGCTCGAATGATCAGGAAGTTCAAACAAGGTTTCCGTATCATCATCATTGGTATCCATCTGTATATCTTCATCAGAACCATGACGGAAATATTCTGGGTCCTCCTCAACAAATTGTCCGTCACCGGAGATATCATGGTCATGACTTTGGATGATTTCTAGAGGAACGGTACCAATTTGAGATTCTGCAGAGTAATCTCGATCTAACAATGGACCCTGGAAGTTCTTTTTACCCCATGAAAAGTAACCAATCGCAATACCAAAGGTGAACAGAAAGAATACTAGAACGGCATAGTTCATCGTACGAATATCGATGTATCTTGAAGGTGGGAAGCACAAAACAATAATAGTGAGTACAATGAATATACAACTCAAAATATTCACCAAATAACCAATTTTTCTTAATTTGAAGGCCGAACCCTTGATTTTCTTTCTTTTGTTCAAAATTGACGATAGGATAGGAATTCCATTAGCAAGATTTAGTGATATCACAGCACATCCCACAAAAGCATTGAATGCAGAGCTGGACACCAATGAGAAGCTACCCAGAAAGCATGAAACCCCAACCGATAGTAGCAATGCATTTTTGGGAACGATTTCCTCATTTTCCATGGTGTCCACCTGTTGCCAAAGGGAGTTGAAAGGTAATCCATGGTCTCTGCCGAATGCATACACCGTTCTGGATGCAGTTGTCAGTGATCCGATGGTTGCGAACGTTAAAGAGCCAGCAATCAAGATAACCAACACAAATGAGACCAAAAATGACTTAGTTGATAATTTGAACACAATGTCGATTGGAAATATGTCTGGATTATCGTCCAATAAACTGTTCAAATCGGGTAGAATACTCAAAATAGGGATGATAAAGATCAATCCTGTTAATGCACTTATTAAAACTGACATGATCAAACCTTTTGGAATTGTTTTTTCAGGCTCTTTGACTTCTTCTGACATCGAAACAATCATACCATAGCCATTAAATGTAAGGGAAGCAAATTGAATTCCACCAATTATGAAAGCAAGTGCATCCGGCCATCCACTTCTTGACGCATCGAAATTAGTTAGAATATATTTGAGATCGTGGAAATCATTAGAGAATATCATCAATAAGAAGTCCATCACCAATACCGTGTATATCGTCCAGTAGATACATAGCTTATTGATCCTTTCTAACTGACTTTGGAATTTCAAGTTGACCAAGGTACAAAGGGCAATGATACCAAAATAAGTTAATAAAACAATATAATCGTCGTGTTTGTAATCACTCTGTTTCAATCCAAAGATGGATAAAATGAATTGGGAACCCCCAAATGCATATGAGATGAACATCAACCAGTTACCCAGGACCAAAAACCAACCAGTGAACCATGAACTTATCAAAGAATATTTCTCGTTGGCTAAGATGCTACTGAAGTGATAAACACCACCAGATGATGGAAACCTTGCTGCAATTTCACTCAATGACAACGAGATCATGACGGTGAAAAATGAAAACAAAACCCAACCCCATAATATTGTAAAGCTTGAGCCACATACCAATCCAATAGATAGAGTTGATGCAATACCAAAAGGGACATTCATTAGTGAGAAGCCTAAACCAATGATAGAAGCTATTGAGAATTTCTTTTTTAATTCCTGTTTATAATTAAAGTGTTCAACTTCTTGTGTTTCATCGTCATCTTGCCATATATCATGTATGACGTGATCACCAATGTTCCTAATTCTCTCATTGAATGCCTCGTTATGAAGCACTTGATCACCGATTGTCCTCAATCTCTCATTCAATGCTTCGTTGTGTAAGACATGGTCACCAAGGTGCCTTATTCTCTCTTGCAACTCTGGAGTTAGTAAAAGGGAATAGCGATTCTCTGAGCTGCTGGGTTCTTCCTGAGACATAATATAATTGTTTCTTCCGGTATGCAGATACAAGAAAAACGTTTCAGTTATCGTGTTTCAGGAAGGTATATGAGTGCCGTTTGCTATAAAATTTGGTTGAACAGGGCGATTATTTTGGTGAGCTTCCGGTGATTTTGAGTTGTTGAATTTGAAATTCAAATGAATGAGTTCCAATATATACTGTAATATCTTGACACAAGCGGGTTTTGTCAAATTTGCTTGAAAATGACCTACGTAGCAGGTACCAGATAAACCTAAAAGTTGAAAAGCGTCCTGACAAGTTACCGAGATTCACAAACAGAGGTCGATCGACCGGTCGGTAATTCTCACAAAATTTTCAAAGCTAAACACTTTGATCATTAATGTAAGGACGTGATGAATTAAAGCTTTGCATCTGAACTGTTATTCCGTTGAGATTCAGGGTACACATATCAATCATGGATGAAGATTTATATGATGAGTTTGGGAACCCAATAAATCAGGACAATAGATCTGACGCATCGTCCAGCGATAGTGATGATGAATACCAAGCACCTAGATTCAATTACCAACAAAATGCTGAGGCAGACTCTGATGACGAAGAAAGTAACGGTATGGAACAAGTAGATCAAAACTCAGAACAGCAGTCCACTGGCATTGTTCTATATGAAGATAAACAGCACTATGACACCATGACTGATGTTTTTGGACCCGATGTTGAGACAATCATCGCAACCACTGATGCACAAGATATGAACGAGCCTATTGTTGCCCCCCAGCTAGATCGATCTTTCAAGATTGAAGAGAAAGAACTACCACCAACTTTTTATTCTAAAGAATATATGTGGGACTTGTTGTCACTTCCAAGTAAGGTGAGAAATATTGCACTATGTGGTAGTCTTCACTCAGGTAAAACTTCATTTCTAGACTTACTTATCAACGAGACTCATGACCTACAAACACCAATCAACTTGAAGAATTACAAACCATTGAGATACACAGATAATCACAAGCTAGAGATCAATAGGGGGCTTTCAATTAAAGCGTCAATAATGTCGTTACTTCTGCCAGACCTTGAAGGAAACTCACTTGTCTGTAATTTCATCGATGCTCCAGGCCATGTGAACTTTGCGGACGAGATGGCTGCAGCAATAAGGATTACAGATACGGTGGTTCTAGTGGTGGATGTAATTGAAGGTGTCACAAAAGGTTTGGAGCTAGCAATCGAGCATGCTTTGAAAGTTAATGCGCCCCTATCATTGATTATAAACAAAATTGATAGATTAATCTTGGAACTTAGATTACCACCACTGGATGCCTATTTTAAAATAAGAAGGGTCATTGACGAAGTTAATCAAACGATTGAGGAATCAAAATACGTTAAGAATAACACATATAAGCATAGCAGTAGACTGTCACCCGAACTTGGAAATACATGTTTTGCATCTAGCACGCTAAACTTCTGCTTTTCGCTAAGAAGCTTCTCTGAGTTATACATAGAAACACACGGATTATCAGTTAGTTTAGATGCATTTGCGACTAAAATGTGGGGTGATATATATTACACAGACAAGAAGTTCACTGCTAAGCCATCAAACCCGACAGCTATGGCAACTCAAAGAACGTTCATCAAGTTTATCTTAGATCCGATATATAAGATTGTGACGCATACATTGACCAAAGAGCCAAAGGAGTTGAAGATGTTTTTACAGGAACAACTAGGGATAACCTCAATTCACAAGTCCAAATTTAAACTGGATATGCAACTACTACTCAAAGAAGTATTTGCTGCTTTCTTTGGAAAATGTTCGATCGCGTTCAGTGATATGGTGAAACATCAACCTTCACCTCTTGAAAATGCTTCAACTAAGTTTGAGTCGATTTTTGGATTACCTCGATTGGCCGATAATGATGAGATCAAACAGCACGTTGCCAAGTGTGACCCGCTTGGCCCATTGATTGCGTATGTCACTCGACTAGTTGATACTAAGGATGCATCACGTTTCTATGCACAAGTTCGAGTTTTATCAGGAACGTTGTCACCTGGTAGTTCTGTTCAGCTCATGGGTGAAAACTATTCAGAAGAATATGAGGAAGATATAAAACTACAAGATATAAAGAAGACTTTCTTGAGTTGTGGGAGGTATAGAATTGAGGTTAATGGTCTACCTGCAGGATCTATTGGTTTGATCTCAGGTCATGATATTGACACATTCATCAGCAAGACTGCTACCATATACGGAACCGAATTTTCAAACCATCGCCCATTACATATCACCAAGCCATTGAACAGGATTTTCGACCCAGTTTTCAAAGTTGCAGTTCAGCCAGCAAACCCGTCTGATCTATCCAAATTTGTTGAAGGATTAAAAAGATTGATTAGATCATACATTGGATCTGAAATTAAAGTAGAGGAAGGTGGTGAATATGTCATTATGGGTTATGGTGAACTTTATTTTGATTGTTTACTACATGATTTGAGACATTTATATACAGACATTGAGATAAAAGTAAGTGATCCAATGGCAAGATTCTCTGAAACCTGTGTCGATATGTCGATGGTGAAACTGGATGTTGAGTCTAACAATGGGAAGAATCAAATCACAATCGTTTCAGAACCAATGGATCCTAGAATTGGAAGGGATATAGAAGATGGTATTATATCCATCAATTTACCTGCAAGACAACTAGCGAAACATTTCAAGAATGATTATCAATGGGATGCACTAGCTGCTAGATCCATTTGGGGATTTGGACCAAACGATGATTCAGCAGCAATATTATGCGATGATACACTACCTGATGAAGTTGACAAAGAGCGATTACTATCTGTTAAAGACTCCATTAAACAAGGTTTCAAATGGGCTACAAGAGAAGGTCCATTATGTGACGAACCTATTCGTGATGTCAAGTTCAGAATTCTTGATATTCAATTATCTGATAATCAATTGGAATCCAACGGTGCTCAGATAATTCAAATGGTTAGAAAAGCATGCTACACATCGTTGATGACAGCATCACCAAGATTATTAGAACCTGTATATGAAGTTGAAATCATTTGCTTCAGTCATATCGTCAGTAAGCTGACAAAACTATTGGACAAAAGACGTGGTAATATAGTCACTGATAAACCGATCGATGGTACACAGCTATACAAAGTGTTTGGTTTTGTGCCAGTTATTGAATCAGTGGGATTAGAGACAGATATAAGATTGTTGACACAAGGACAAGCAATGTGCCAGCTTGTATTTAGCAGATGGCAAGTGGTTCCTGGGGATCCGTTGGATAGTTCTACATTCATTCCTCTTTTGAAACCGGCACCAATAAACTCGTTAGCTAGAGACTTCACCATCAAAACAAGAAAGAGAAAGGGACTAGATGATGAACCAAGTATCAAAAAGTATGTAGATATAGAGACTTATTCAAAATTACAGGCTGCGGGTTTGTTTGACTGAGTATGTATGTATTAATACCGTATATATTCAAATATACATAATATATGATATAAAGATTGTACAATCATTGATGAAACGTGAAACTCATAGTTAAAGCCTAATTGATATGAGAGACAGAAGGGAAAAATGTAAAAAAGCAAAATATAACAAATGATATACAAACTTTCCAACAACAACGAGAGATTAACCTACTTGAAATGTATGAATCAAGAGATACTTACATCTTCTTCTTGTTTCTTCTTCTATTCTTACCAGGTCTACTCTTAGCAGCACTACCTTTACCACCAGGTTTACCAAATCTTTCACCACCTTTGCTGGAGAATCTATCATCTGATTTTTGTCTCTTATTACCACCTTTACCACCTCTCTTATCTCTACCACGTGTTTCTTCTTTAGCGGCGGCAGCTTCTTCAACAGCGATATTAAATTCATCATCACCGATTTCGTTAGATTGTCTCTTTCTCTTTAAAGATTTGATTTTTTCAAGAGCATCTCTCTTTTCTTTTTGTCTATTTTGTAAAGTTTCATGTTGAACTTGTTTACCAAACTTCTTCAATTGTCTTTGTCTTCTTGATTCTTCACTTGCTTTCTTTTCAGTGGCTTCTTTCATCAATTTAACTTTCAATTTTTCCATATGTTCATCAGATTTCACCATTTCTGCAAAGTAATCCATTGGTCTTGAGAAACGAATCTTTAATGCAAGTAACTTCTTTCTACCTTCCACGGCAGCATCCAAACCTTGTTTGAAAAATTGTAGTTCTCTTTCAGTATCATCGTAAATATCCTTAATGTCATCTTCGACAGCGCTGTGATATGTGATTGATTGATGTTCATCAAATCCGTATTTTTCAAATGGTATTTGGATTCTTGATAAGGAGTCCTTTAAAGCAGCGACGTTATTTATAGTTAATTTGGTGTATGGGACAATATCTGCGTCTGAATCTATCTCCACATCTGATAATGGGACATCATCTTCTTCAGCTTCTGGATCTTCTTCTTCATCATCATCTTCTTCTTCATCTTCTTCTTTCTCTTCAGCATCACTGATGATGTCTTCATCATCTTCACTTTCAGCTAAGGCATCAAAGTCAAGTCTACTTTCAATGTTTTCAATGTCAGAGTCATCATCATCTTCTTCATCATCTTCATCAACTTCTTCTTCTTCTTCTTCAGGTTTCTCCTGTTGTATAACCTTCTTTATCTTTCTTTGCTCTTTCTTACTTAACACTTCACTCTTGTAATCAACGTCATTTTTATCTTGCGATTTCTTCGCTCTTGCACTCTTAGCCATATTGATGTAATTGAAGAGTATAAATATATGGTTCTTTCAACTAGATCAAACAAGGTCTCTCTATACTAATAGCTTTCAAGTACTATGAAATTTTTTTTTTTTTAATAAAAATTTAAATTTTTCATACAAACGTCCCAAAAGGGAAACTGTTTTGAAACAAATACACGACTCTTTTTTAGAAATTTTTGATGACATAATCCATGTAGTAAGCAATTGTTTTTTTTTCGTTGAACGAGATATACGAGCATGGAACGAGACACCAAATTTGATATAATTTTACTCGGTGGGTTGTTGAAAATCATTCACTTTGTTATTGTGTGATAATTTGATTTGTAGTATAGACAGAATCAAGAAATTGTTAGTTAAAATGGATAAAGCAATTGGTAAGCAAAAATTCAATGCCGTCTTCCCGCAATTAGTGGAAGAACTTGAAGAGATTTTGGTGGGTTATGGTATGCCAAGTGATGCAATTGCTTGGTTTAAGAAAAACTTGAATTATAACACACCAGGTGGAAAATTAAATAGAGGTTTATCTGTTGTTGATACCTACGCATTATTGAAAGGTTATAAATCATATGATGATTTCGATGATGAAGAATATAAAAAGACTGCTATTTTAGGTTGGTGTATTGAATTATTACAAGCTTATTTCTTAGTTGCGGATGATATGATGGATAGATCTATAACTAGAAGAGGACAACCATGTTGGTATAAAGTTGAAAACGTTAATGAAATTGCAATCAATGATTCATTCATGTTAGAAGGTGCTATTTATATCATATTGAAGAAATATTTCAGACAAGATAAATTTTATGTTGATTTATTAGATTTATTCCATGAAGTGACTTTCCAAACTGAGTTAGGTCAATTGTTAGATCTAATTACTGCTCCTGAAGATCATGTTGATCTTTCAAAATTCTCATTAGAAAAACATTCATTCATTGTTATTTTCAAAACTGCATACTATAGTTTCTATCTACCTGTTGCTTTAGCTATGTTTATGGCAGGTATCAATGATGATAAAGATTTGAAACAAGCTCAAGATGTTTTGATTCCACTTGGAGAATATTTCCAAATTCAAGATGATTTCTTAGATTGTTTTGGTAAACCTGAAGATATTGGAAAAATTGGTACTGATATTTTAGATAACAAATGTTCATGGGTTGTTAATACTGCTTTGAAAATTGCAACTCCAGCTCAAAGAGCTTTGTTAGATGCTAACTATGGAAGAAAAGATGCTGAGAAGGAAAAAATCTGTAAAGAACTTTTCAATGAGATGAAGATCAATGAATTGTATTACCAATATGAAGAAAAAATTGTTAGTGAATTGAAGGATAAGATTTCAAAAGTTGACGAAAGTAGAGGTTTCAAAGGTGATGTCTTAACAGCCTTCTTAAATAAGATTTACAAACGTCAAAAGTAAGCAGAACTGAAATATTAGTAAAGTATATAATAGATCATAGATTTGATCGTTAGATTAAATATGAATATCGTCTATATATATATATATGTATATATTAAGTATTTCAATATAATCATCAACTAGAAGCTAAAACTAAGTTATAGTACACATTGTAGCAGCTTAACGGGCAATACCAGTGCCAACTTTTGGAGGGTATTCAGTAGAGGTAACTGGAGGATCAGGATGTTGACACTCACACCAAGTATCTTTTGAGCTTTGAGACATTGCTAATGGAATGTGTAAACCACATCCAATCCAAGTGTTTTTTGAGCAATTAGTACAAACAGCAGGACGGCACATTGGATGTGAAAAAGACTGATGAGTGTTAAATACGGCAATAGTCTAAAACAGTTGATCAACCGATAAGTGATTAGATCTGTGCTAGATAACTGACTGCTAGTTGACAAATGCAAAAAAAAGCCAATCGACGTCTACTAGCGTCGATCGACTCAAGTGTGGCTAACTGAGAACAAGAACGCCACACATCCGACCGCGCCCCACGTGCAAGCACACGTGACCACAAACTGCCACCGTTTGCAAAACAAAGAAACGGAAAGTCATGTGTTCGTTGCTCACCTGACTATTCCCGTTTCTCTCCAGGCGAGCCATCTTTGTTTTCTTTATTTAGTCCTTTTAGCTTGTATATATATATATACAATAAGGGTCCCCATTATATCAAAGAGTTATATCCTCAAGTTTTATCACGTTTGATTTAGCTGATATTATTACAACGTCTTTTTTGTGACTTTCAATTTTTCGATCCCGTGTACAAAGTCACACTCACACGTGTTGCCATATATTCACTTACTTTTATAACTACCCTTCTTCTGATTGTTGTTGTTGATACTACTAATAAATCAATTATACACCAGATCCATTAATTAGCTTCCAATCCATCACTATGTCCTCGTCACATGTTGGTAACCAGTTCCGTTCCGTTAATCAGTCGCATATAAAGAAAATAAATGATAATGCGAAACTTTCAGATTCTAAACAAACACCACCTTCTGAAAATGACCATGATCACGATCACGAGCACGGTCACAACCACAATCACGGACACAATCACGGACATGAACATAATTTAAGTGATAATGATATTGATCCAAAAATTGAACAACTGACTAATGATGAATTATCGCATGCCAACCAAATGGTTCAAGCATCTTCATCTTCTTCTGATCCTTCATCTCCATCCATTTCTAAAAAGAGAAAAGCAGAAATTGAGTCTGAAATGGGGGCAAAATTACCAACTTTAACTGTCCCTCAAACAACTACATTACCATTACCTGATGAAAATTCATTGAAACCAGCTGCAGGCACACCTGAATGGACTACATGGAGAAAACTCAACCATAAAGAAGTTGAAAAGAGAAGAAGAGAAGCAATTAATACAGGAATTAATCAATTGAAAGAATTGTTACCAACTAAAGATGAAAATAAATCTCAAATTATTAAAACTGCAGTTGAGTATATAAAGAAATTGAAAGAGAATGAAAATTCTAATATTGAAAAATGGACTTTAGAAAAATTGATTACAGATCAAGCTGTCAATGAATTAGCTAATTCTAATGAAAAGTTGAAGCTTGAATTGGAAAAAGTTTATAGAGAAGTTGAACATTGGAAAAAACGTTTCTCACAAACACAACTTGAATTAGAAGATCTGAAGAAAGATCTTTGAGTTTCTTGTTTTTTATTCCATGCCGCCCTTTTTTTAATGTTTCCTTTTCCTCTGTGTTGTGAGTTTGTACTATAGCTTCTTTCTCTTAAAAGCTTTATCATCATTATCACAATTTATTATATTTTCAGTGTATTTCTAGTATTATCTTATAATTTCTTTTTTATCTTTTGTTTGGTTTTCATATCTTTTTGGCTCTATTTTTGGTTTACCCCCTTTTATAGCTTTCTTTTATTCTTTTTTACCACCCGCTAGTTCAATGTGGGTGGTGCCCTTTTTTTCTTCAATTATAACTCCAGTATACGATTCTAAACACTCTATGGAAACACGAAAAAAACATATAAACCTGATCTAAATAATACCTTCTCTCACTAAGACACCTTCCGTACCTTGACCTAATTCACCATATTCTTCGTAATCTAAAACAACAGATTCATCTCTAAAGATAGGTAGACCCCCACCAAATCTTACAATGTTTGACGTTCCAGCATACATTAGATTGTCTTCGACACCTGATCTATTACAATAAACAACTAAAACGTTTCTCTTCTCTTCACGAGCAGCAAAAATAGGATATAGTCTCAATCTCCAATAAGATTTAGTTTTTTCATCAATCGCTTTACGATCAAACGGCTGTGTCGCAGTAGAATGTTGTGATTGGGATTCATCAACATTAACCTCAAATTCCAAAGGTTGCTGATATATTTCTGTAAACTCAGCAACATCTTTCTCTGACCAATCTGCACTCCATGAAGTATTCATCCATGCCATTGGTGCAAGAACTAAGTCAACCTTCTCTTTAGCGCAAAATGTCCCAAATTCAAAATCATTGAAATCAGCTTCAAATTTATATGGATTCAAATCCATACATATACCAATTGTAGCCTTTAACTTACGTCCTTGTATTTCCATATCAAATGCTTGAAATCCTTCCGGAGATTCATCACAACCCCAAACTTCATCCGTTTCATACAAGAAGGTTTTCCTATAGTTGTGTACGATTTTCCCCTTAGCGTCAATCAACATTGCAGAATTGTATATCTTATAAGCTGTTTCACTTATTGGGAATTTCTCAGGATATCCAATCAATGTATGACATTTGTATTTTTCAGATAATGATTTGGCAAGCTCGTACGTTTTCCCAGTACCTGCGATTTCCAAAAATGGTTCAACATGTAATTTACTTTTAAAGTTATAGCCAGTGATAGCCATCTCAGGGAACACAATCAGATCTAGTTTCTTATTTTTGGCTCTTTCAATTCCCAATTCAGCCAACTTCAAGGCTGTCTTATAGTTTTTTTCAAGCTGCCCTAGAATTGGATTCAGCTGCACAACTGCAATATTCAATTTCATTATTACTTAGATGTTCAAATACCCTACACTAGTATGTAAATCAGGTAAGATATATAAGAACCCTTGAATCTTGATCTGCATGCTCTCTCTTTAATCAATCAATAAGGAAGCGTAACTCAAAAAAACTAAAAAAGGTCGACCGACGCGTCGATGTTCAATCTGCGACCAACGCAAAAAAATGAATATCAAACGGATGAATGTATAGAGAAGACAGACAGACAGACAATCTGTAGTTCACATTGAACAGACATATAAATAGATTTGTTATTGAAGCGATGGCATTGGAAGTTCCAGAACTACTACTTGACCCGGCTTTGAAGCTATGGGTATTGTTACCGATCTCTGTGGTGATGGTTCTTGTTGGTATACTTAGAACCTACATCACAATGCTACTTCAACCATCACCTAAGCTTCAATCTTATAAATTAGTTAGAGAGCAACAACATCTCAACAAGCTAAGAACTTTCAAAAAAAATAATCATGTTTTCAACTATAAGACAGAATTCACCAATAGACTAAACTATTACAACACAGAATATTCAACTACAAAATACCTCAAGGAACTCCCACCGTCAGATCCAAATGACGTTCCAAACCCATTAACTGATCCTAACTCATCGGACTTTATCATGCAAATGGTGAAATCTAATGCTGCAAACTATGTTCCACAAACAGTGATAATGTGGTGGGTCAATTTTTTTTTCAAAGGATACGTATTAATGAAACTTCCATTTAACTTGACATCAAATTTCAAATCCATGTTACAAAGTTCAATCAACACTCCAAACTTGGATGCATCATATGTGAGTTCTATCTCTTGGTATTTTGTGAATCTATTAGGTTTGAAAAGTGTGTATTCTTTGATTTTAAATGATGGTGATGCCGTTAATATGATAATGCAATCTCAACAACAACAACAACCTGTTATGCCACAATTAGCTGGTGCTGGACCTACAGCTGATAAATTATTCAAAGGTGAACTTGAAGGTGCTCTGTTGATTCAATTCAAAAGTTCGTTGGAGAACGTGGAAGATAGATTCTTACAGCGTTTTGAAGTCTAATTAAGGTTATTTATTGTATATATAATCATAGTCTATTATTTCTTTCTTTTTACATATATTATTAACAGTATAAATATTTTTCAATACTTATGTACACGTAACCGATTATGATTATTTCAACCCTTCAATGTAAGCAATGGTACTCTGCAATGCTTGCTTGCCAAAACCAGGAAAGTTACCTGGGCTTTGAGATTGGCACGATTTCAAAGATTCAGTGAAGGTGGAGATGTCTTCAGCACTTAATTTTTCAGACAATTTACCGAGCCATAATCTAACCGCAACAGATGACCCAAATTTGCAATAACTGTTAATGATGGTTTTGATGGTGCTGTCGTCAATTGGCTCAAACTCACTCGTAGCTAAATGGTTGATAAATGAAGTTAACTTCCCAGCAGATTCAAAACCAAACTCGCTAGGGGAGGCATTGGATTCAGCACCAAGATCATATTCTTCCACAAGTCTCACACAATACAAATCAATCATCAATGAGTTGAACCCAGTGAAAAAGTTTTCAGCTTGGCATAGCTTGAGGTAATTTATGAACCACACAATTTCTTTTGAGTTCATCCACCTCAAAACTATACTGACCATTTCTGGAGTTATATAATCACCTCCATGTGCTCTTAAAACCCTACTCAATGGTGCTGAATATGCATTAAAAATCATAGTTTTATTCTTTTGACTTGATTCCAAAGAGTTTGCAACTGTGTCTAATAACGATAGGTATGATGCGATATAACTTGCTGGTGGAATCAGATTATGTTCTGCATTGCTATTTAAAAGATGATACGCACTCTGAAAATCCTTTTCAGCAATATAAAATCTGAATAACTCCAACCTCAACCCATACGAAACGTATAATGATACGTCATTTGGTGCCAACATTGAGTTGAGGTTTGCAATTGCCAGGTTCAGCAGATGAGGTTGATCTAGTGAACTATATTGATATAAAATCGTCTCTATCTCTTCCCTTGAAAATGATGAGATATGATCGTTGATATAGATTGACAAGTCTTTCAAAAACAAGTCCTTATTACTTGTTAGTTCATCTGATAGGTTAAGTAACGACGTAAGAAGATTGAATTTGGAGTATCTTTGTAATTCTGCATTTTCATCCAAAGTTGCTACTAGATCGGAAACATTTAGATTACCACTCTCTATATTTTGAATGACATGGGACTTCACCGAAGCTGGAAGCTCAATTTTAATGAATGTATATTTTTCGTTTATTATCGTAAACTCGGCATCTTGCTTAGAGGTATATTCAAGCATCAAGTGCACTATGCTCTTGCTTGGGTCAGCAATATCCCTTTGATGAAAGCTCTTTCTACTGAAAAAATCGGCGTAGTCCTCGGATAACGTTTGCTTCAAAGTAACCTTCAAAATGTCGTTGGTATTAAAATCAACAAAATTATTCTTGTACGTTTCCTTCACTTCCAGCGAGTCTCGAACAGGAATCTTGGACGGAACTTCGATTTCTTGATTCTCTTGCTGGTATGGATCTTGATCTAGTAATTGTCTCAGTATTCTAACTTCTTTCGACTTCGACGTAACGGATTTATAATCGTCTTCAAAATCTTCAAGCCGAGAGGCTCGACTTTTCACATTATCACCACCTAAATCAGAGAGGCATCTGATGGTGCTTTGAGATATTGAGCGTCTACCAGTTTGAGCCAGATTTCTTGTGTACATCTTTGTTCAAATAAACTAGACTTGAAACCTTCAAAATCCGACAACCCCAGATCACCATCTTCATCAAAAAGCTGTGTAAATGGTTCATGTCGACTTTTCAAACAATTTTTCAGCTGACATGTTTGATGAGGTAAGCGAGGCGAAGAGATGATGAGGTGACACTTTCGAGAATAATGCTGATATGGAAGCCAAAGAGATCTTATATTATGTGGCTTATTTGAGAACCATACATGAATAGTAAATAACTCAGACCTCCCAAAATGAAGAGTGTGTGCAACGTTTTCAGAAAAGCAAGAACGGTGTTACAGAGGATTAACACCAAAATTCTGTCCAAAGTTACATCGATACTGATCACCTGGATTATCTTATCAACCGTCATACCCAACTACTATCGCCCTGCACCATTACTGCTAAAATCTAACACAGATGGCTACTTGAATACCACGTCTTTATATGAGCTGAACTCAAATGCTGTGGTAAATCATCAATTGATCAATTCTGATATTGTATTAGTCACTGCTCATCCCGATGATGAGTCAATGTTCTTTGCACCAACTTTGATCGAACTCGCAAAATCCAATTATGGGAATAGAATTCACTTGATATGCTTTTCTGATGGGAATTTTGATGGCTTGGGGAAGATTAGAAGCGAGGAAATCTCTAAATCTGCTACTTTTCTTGGAATCGACAGTGTGAAAGTTTTGGATTATGCCGATAACATCAAGCTGAGCTGGGACTCAGAGGATATCGTCAATACACTAACTACTGAGTTGGCCGAGCTAGAGCTCACATTGCCTCAGTTGGTGATACTAACTTTTGATGATGCTGGTGTCTCGAGTCATCCAAACCACATTTCACTATTCAATGGTGTCTCAAAATTCATGAACCTGCAACAATCAGTTCAATCAGCTTCCTCTGTCAATTTTTTCAAATTAAAAACTTGGCCCATCTACATTAAGTTTAGCTCACATGTCATAACAAACTTTGAGCTCTTACTACATCACATTAAAAGCCAGGCAGGTTTATGCCAGAGGTTTCAATCTTTGCCTAACCAGTTGGGATTCCAACAAAGTTTAAGACAATACTCAAACTCGTTCTATGGCTCATCTGATTTTGACTCCATAGTCATATATAGTGATTTCTATTCGTGGTTTGTCAATATGTCTGCCATGACATACGCTCATCACTCGCAAATCGTCTGGTTTAGATGGTTTTGGTTATTCTTCAGCAAGTATATGAATTCTAATGAGCTAATTCTAGTTGATTCGTATTAATATCATCTTTTCACCTCATTTACATACATCCCATTCTATTGCATACATTTTCTTTCTTTTCAAGCTTTGTTTGATACCAAAAAATTATTTCAACGAACACATTCTTTAAGGTTTTCTACGTCACTGATATTTTCATGATTATGTTTTTTTAGTTTTCGTATATGATGTTACATGCAGCGTTGATAAGTATATACAAATTTAGCTATACAAAAATTTGAGAAATAAAATGTAGAGTCATTGAAGGAGTTATTGATTGGGATCACCACAATCCCAATCCATCATCTTCATCATCAGCAAGATAGGTCCTCTTCGCCCTCTCTCTTTCCGTGCCAACCTTCTTCAGATATCTCTCTTGACTCTTTTTCAATTTTTGCAATAACACGTTCTTCATCTTATTATCGATAGAGAACTTCTCAACGACAGCTTCCGCTTTATAAAATTGCCTACGTTGCTGTAGCTTTTGCCTACAGGTATTCAAATAAGAGAAGAGTAAATTCTGATTGAAGATAGCTTTATCTGATCTTCGGTTGAACTCAGGATTCAACACAAACTTATGGAACTGAGGTAATCCCTCAATCAAAGAATTCAAAGAGGAGTACTTCAGTCTCTTTCTCATCATTTGTCTAGAAGGTTCATCAACAGAATCCAAAGCATGTCTCCAAATTTGATCAATCAAAGCATACTGAGTATTGAAATCTCTTTTATAATCCTCCTCATTTCCACCGTTTTTCCAGATTCTAGTTTGAATATCTCTATAGATGTTTATGCAAACCAGTCCAGTACATTCCAGCACGGTGGTCCAATATTGTTGTGAATGAGTCAAATCAAGGTCGTATTTCTCAATCAACGAGTTACAAACTTTGAATCCTTTCAAAATGTTGTTGTTAAATGAGTACCCTAATATAATTGATTGTAGGGTTTGAAAAGTTGGATCCCCCAAAGATACACCTCTCTTTGTCTTATTTCCACTAATCTCTCCAGTCACAGGATCAACTCCCCAGACATGAAGGATGAAGTTATCCAATAAGTCTGTATCTTTTGCTTTGGCCAGACCCAATAAAACAGCATCGTAGACCCTAATATCAGGTGGTAACTTTGAATTCTGGTATTTTTTCAACATCTCCAATATCGAGTGTGAATGGTGTGGGTATCTATAATCTTTTGGTAAAAGTTGTAATCTATTTTTCATTAAAGCATATCTTCCTATTGACCAAGTTTTATCGAACGATTTTGTTAAAATCTTGATCTTGTACGCCCATATGCTATTGGTCATTCGTAAGTTGTGACCTTCTGATGTTTGCATCTTTGTTTCAAATCTTTCAATCTGTTGTATGGCATTATAATACGACATATTATCTATATGGAAGTCAACTATTGTCTCATAGTCAACTGTAGATAGGTTGAATGATGATTCCATAACGGTAAATATTTTGTTTGTTTCATTGTACAATCTTGCTTTGTATCTCGTTACATCGGTGATAAAGAGATCCTTGACAAGTCTCGAAAAAAATTGTTGCTCATTTATCACATTTTTGGTGAGATATTCATGGTTGTCAGCTAAACGTTTGATTATCAATGAGATCTGGAAAGGTGATAGGTGCGACTGAAAACTTGGTAATATGGATTCAATGTTTTCCGTACTGGCTAGTAAGTTATATAGATCGGCATCACGGTCAGCTTTGAGATGAAATTTGATTTTGTTGAGAAGTTGAATTTCATCAGCACTCAATCCAGAAAGTCTGCCTGACGAAGTTGGAGTGTCATCGACCGAAGATGGTTTGGAAGGTATGTTCAATTTTTTGAGAGAGTCGTTTATCGAGTTCATTAATCCATTTTCAGACAATTTAAACGCAGTCATAGTGTTCGACAGCACAATGGATTGCCTTAACGGCAGCTCCAAGTTCTCTAAGTAGCTCAAGTATACCTTCAAGTCATCAATAGTGGTAGTGGAGACATTAGAGTTCAATTTGTTGTATCTTGTCAATTTAGTTGCGTATGATCGTATGGACACCAGTGGCCCTGTCTGCAACTTGAGGCTAGTAAGTGACATCATTTTTATCCAGCTGTAACGCAATATACAGTCACTGGCTATACCCCTTGATTCATCTAAAATCCGGTTCTTGAAAGTGTTTCTCCTTTGTTAACTATAGCTAAAAAGATCGTGGTCTCCCCGGAAGATTTGTCGTCGTCTCACTGAGGTCGTGACTGTGCTGAAAAATTCTTGTCTTCTTGCTGACTTAGTCTTTTACTCAGCAAGTTTATTCTCAAAAGAATCGACCAGTCGTATGCGTCGATTTTTTGAGTCGGTTTTGCCGAGGCATTTAACGGCTCAAAGGCTGATCTAATCTACCACAGCTCCCAAATAGGCACTTCTCCGACAATAAGCTGTTTATAGCACTTCCTATTGAGCTTTCCCAAGACTGATTGGATGAGTATAGTTTGTACATTTGAGGGGCTTGCTGATCGCTTCGCTTTTGACATCTTATCGATTTTCATCTTCTTTTTTCTTTCATCATTTATGAAAAGAAAGAGTAGGAGCTTTCTTATGATAGTGGTTATAACCCTGAATAGTTCTATCTGAAAATGACTACCAAAATGAGAAACCAGATTGGGCGCGATGTTCTTCATCATCCACATCAGCATAGCTACAAATTTGTCTCAGTTAAAGCTACTCGGTCTCACGGAAGATGTAACGATTGCAGAAGACGAAAGAAGAAGTGTGATGAGGCAAAGCCTAGTTGTGCGTCTTGTGTTAAAAGGAAGATTGACTGTGTATATGCTACTCCTTTGACTGGAAAAGGAAGACGGAACACTCAAATGGCAAATAAGATGTCAAGTATATCAACTTGTCAAGTGGTATCAGAAAAAAATGATAACATAGAGAATAATGATCAAGCAAGATCATTTGGTTCTGACAATTCCTGGCAGTTGACTTACCGTAGCCCAGGTTTTGCAAGAGACTCTTTCACTTCAACAAGTGCTGAAACAGTGCCTCAAAATAACAGTAAAGATGAGGAGTTTCCGCTTCTTATGGGCCAAACTCATGAGTCAAGCTCTTTGGACTTATTTGGGGCTAGTACACAGGCGAGTGATTATATGCCTTCAAGTTTAAACGATCAACAGCTATCGCTCATGTTAGATCTATACTTATCACAACCAGTGATAGATGGCTTCAATCACGAGCAATTTAATGAAGCTTTCTTTAGTTCTCTAGTCAAAACTATATCCTCACCACCAAACAATTTTGGTCCTGCATCTCTAGTTGGATCCCCACAGTTTTCTAAATCAATAGCAATGTTTTCACCAGATCTGCTGAACAAGTCATTGGTTACGTGTCTGACTGGCAGCCCCAAAAATGCACTATCGAGGTTCAGCACAACGGATCTTGATAGCTCAGGAAGAGAGTTCTTGGACAATTTTAGATATTTTGTATCATCCTCGGAGAAGTACAATCATTGTTTGAAAATGTTTGTTCCTCTAGCTTACAAGAACAAGGCAGTCATGTATGCTTTATGCGGTTGGGGTGGTATACTAGCGAGTAGTAAAAACCACGAACGTTCCAAAGCATACATTACAAGATCGAATATGTTATGTGATGAGGCAATTTTGGCTCTTCAGACTCAAGGTCAATTAGCTGACGTGAATGAGGAACTGCTTTATGTCGTTGTCTGTCTTTCGTGTCATATACTCATGGGTTCATCGACTGGGGATACCAAAGAGTGGAAGAGGAGTTTTGAAAAGCTCAGAATGATTTTGAAGACGATTGGTCTTGCTAATTTTGTGAGGTTGAGTAAGAATAGAAGTGCTACACTTTGGGTATTAAACTGCTTTTTTTATCATGACGTTTTGAAAGTCACCACTGACTCCAAAGCAGGAACTGTTTTCCCATTATCTGAGTACAAGAGTGTTTTGAGTTATAGTTTCGAAGATGTCGAGATTGATAACATTGAGCTGGGGTCTCCATCTCTTGGGGAATCAGTCACATTCCACACATCATCTGTTGCAGATCCTTTTATGGGATGCTGTGTTGGTTTATATATCCGTCTTGGTGAGATCAATAACTTGTATGACGAAGTGTCAGTTAAATCAGCTCGACTATACGTGATGTACAATAAATTAAAGGCAGAAATGGACTTGGATGATGATGAGGAATACAAATTGAACGTTATAAGATGTGAGGAGTACGACCAATATTATAATGCTCGTATTGAGTTCCACGATTTTGTGGAAGTTGAGGCCTCAAAGCTTATCAAGAAGATAGATAGCACTACACCCAGTGTACCAGTTCTTAACAACATTGACGATCCAACAGAATGTGAGCTCCATTTGACCCATTTTGAGGTGATGCAGTTGACAATGGGTTTATTTTTGCGGGTCAAAGTAAAAGAGATGTCTTCTCTAGATTTTGAAGTTAAAAGATTGCTTTTACATCTTTATAGATCCATGAAAGTATTGTTATACACCAAGTTCAGTTCCTATCTGGCTTTTCCACTATTGGTTGCAGGTGCTGCTGCTGCGGAGTTGCGGGATCGCTTGTCGTTGAAGGTTATTTATCTACAAATCATAGAGTATAGCAAAGAGGCCAACTTGTGTAGGGTTTGGGATGTGATTCAGGAGTTTTGGAAGATCAACCCTGATGGTGCACGGTATATAGACTGGCAAACCATAATTAATAAGTTAGACTGGAATATTTGCACTGGTTAGATATATAAAGTATAGTTAAAAAAAAACACAGAATTTTTTTCTCATATCATTAAGTTCAACAAACAGTTTACCAGCGTAACTGTTGGATATCATATTTGTATTTGATGTCATCTCCCAATCTTAGAAAGAGATCAGGGCTATATGATCTATAATATCACCTTACTTAGATTAAAATGAGAGTGTACAGTATCAAGCACTTACAGGTGTGAGTAGTACCAAATGAAGCTTGGTATATAGTGAGTCTTGCAGTTATAACTGTAAATGGTTACCGGCAACCCCTACTTGCTTCGCTTAAGATTTATGATTTAGTTGTAAAACCAGCGCTAATTCTTTACTTGCAGAAACATTGATTATGGGTCTCGATTTTTAAAGATTGAACTGCAAAAAAACTCAGGAAATCTATGATCGAAGGACAACTGGTAGCGATCACAATCAACTGTGCATATCGGAGAATACCATCGATCACAATTTCAGCTTCATGGGGGAGGGAGGCGGAAGGAAAAGTTATTGTAGCCATTTTTAGTAATGCATACCATGCCACAATTCAGAGGAGCATTAATTAAGTACATATGAGATTACGGGCCGTGGTGTCCTATTCTTGAACTCTTATCATGGTTCCAGTAGGGGGAGGAAAAAGTAAATTGACGGGTACAGCCTTGTTGTCAATCCAACTGGTTATCAGCGGCTTATCTGCTGAGAGCTGTGATATGAAGGGACATTAGATGAGCTTAGATCCCCGTCAATAACCAAAGAGATCACCCCTGGAAATCTACAATTATTTGTATTTCGAATGGCTCACTAATGGACTGTTCTTGATTATCTTTGGCATATCTTTCTCGCTTGAGAGAATATTTCTATCTATAATTGGGCAGCCTTGACTTCCACTCCACCGTCAACCTGAGCCTGTAGACATCCACGATTGAACGGTGGTTTCTTTCCTGATCTTAAGAAAAAGAGGATAATGTTACAAGAATCAAGTTTAGAAGCTTATCGCATGTCGCAAATTCCTAATTAGGAAGCTCTCAATTTGTTATCTTTTAATCATTTTATGCGGCTCTTTGCGACGATTGTTTAATCGCATATGCTCATTAATGAAGATCCGACAAGAACCAGCAAGCTTTATTATGTCGCCACCCACTTGTATCGGGAAATGTATACGGGGATAGCACCCAATCGGTCTCTTGATTTCATGCGAGGTGGTGCTGTAGCCATGCTAATAGCCATACTGATAGCCCTGTAAGACAACCATCCAGAGTAAAGTGCTGATTAGTGATCTCAATCCACGTATAAGTAGCCGACATTTTCCAGTAGTATGTTATGCTTGGCCTCTTTGTGTTAGCTGATTTTGTCATCAAATTTCCATAATTGCTCAAAGCTTATATTAATTCATATATAGCTTAAACTACCATTTGATCATTTGAACAAAGTATCAATTTCATTATGAGTGAAGAAGACAAAGTTGCCGAATTAGGACTGGTTCAAGAAAGACACTTAACAGATGAAAGCACATCAGATGCTGATATCGAGAAAGCTCATAATGCTGTTATTAATGTTACGTCACATACTCCCAGTGAGTATGTTGATTATACTCCAGAGGAGGAAAAGGCCGTTGTTAGAAAAATCGATTTGTATGTCTTACCCTTCATGTGTTTTGTTTTCTTTTCTCAATATTTAGATAAACAATCATTGTCTTATGCGGCCATTTTTGGTCTAAAAACAGACTTGAAACTAGTTGGTGATCAGTACAGTTGGTTGACGTCTGGTTTCTATTTGGCTCAACTTGCATCTCAGTTTGTCTACATGTATCTTTTAAGTAAGTTCCCTATCAAAGTGATCACTGGTGTTTGTATTTTGATCTGGGCAGGAGTTTGTATGTGTCTGGCGGCTCCAAATAGTTTTGGTGGTTTCATGGCTGTTAGAGCATTATTGGGATTTTTTGAAGGTTGTGTTTCTCCTTCATTTGTTATTGTCACCTCTGTCTACTACAAGAAGTCGGAGCACTACTTGAGAACAGCTGCATGGATCTCTTGTAACGCTATAACACAAGTCATTGCTTCTTACATCTTCTATGGATTGGGATTACACGAAGCCAACCTGAAGCTCTCTGCTTGGAAGTGTGGTTTTTTGGTGTGTGGTGGTATTACTTTTGCTTCTGGTTTTCTATTCTACTTTATGATTCCAACTCACCCTGGTAAGGCATGGTTTTTGAACGAAAGACAAAGAGAGATTGCTGTTCATAGAATTTTAGCTGAGTCTGATAGAGGTGAAAAGGATAGTTGGGATTGGGAACAAGTTAAAGAATGTTCTACAGATTGGTTAACCTGGGCTACCTTTTGGTTTGGTTTCTTGACAACCGTTACCTCAGGTCCAATTATTTTTTCCACCTTAATGATCAATGATTTTGGTTATGATAAATTCAAAACTCTTGAGTACAGTTCTCCATCTGGTGCTGTTCAATTGCTTTTTATTTGGATTGGTGTCTTCATGGTTTGGCTATTCCCAAAGCAACGTTGTTATGTTGTGATGATCTTAGCATTGGTCCCATTAGCTGGTAGTATCATGTTGTTCAGAATGAGAACATACTCTGGTTGGGGTGTTATTGTCGGAGGTTGGTTAGGCTCTTGTATCACATCGTTCTACTCAATCCTTTTAAGTTTGAGCGCATCTAACGTCAGAGGTAACACAAAAAAAGCAGTGGTTAATAACGTTTACTATGTTGGTTATGCTTTGGCAGCCATTATCTATCCACAATGGTGGAATTACTCAAAGGATCCTACTTACAAAAATGGTTTGATTACCAATATTGCTTTCTGGATCGTTTTTGAATGTGTTGTTTTTGCTTACAGATGGAAGTGTGTTGCTGAAAACAAGGCAAGAGACAAGATGTTTGCCGAGGGCTTTGTCCAAGACTACGATGTCAATGTTGATTTGACAGATAAAAAGGACTTTTTCCATAGATACAGTTATTAGAAATCTAGATAAATCCTTTGCAGGTCGGTGGATTTAATATCTATAGCATTTGATTAAACTTTGTCCCTATTTTACTTGAGTATTTGAATCACTAATATAAATCTTTTCGTTGAACTTGTTTGTAAATAATTTTGTATGGATCATAACACAACATTGATGACTATAAACAGACTTTCGAGACCATTTTTTACTAGATTTTGATAATTTTGATTATATTCATGTAAAGTTTGGCTAGATACGAATGAAAAAACTAAACATACACCTTTGTTGGAACGTCTGCTGGTGCATGTTCGTACTTACTGTTAAAAATAATACCATCCTTCATAACAAATAACAAGTTCGTTTCTGGTTCATCCAAGGTATTGATATCCTCCAAAGGATTGTTCTCCAACAACAAGATATC